>JAUELO010045339.1:0-10239 GCA_032357855.1 Amphibolips quercusostensackenii | reverse complement strand
GTTGCAGATTTCAACTTTCCAGAATAAAAGCTGCAGATTTTTAGTGTCTTGAATTGGAAGAGCAGGGGTAAGTTGCGCGATATGATGACTTCCTAAAGAAATAGTGAAACTCGTGCAGTGACACAAGCTTTTATAGTATTCTTGTTCAAATTACGAATGGCAAACTCCAATAAAATATTATTTGCTAATTTGGAACTTGAACAAAAGGAACTCGTCTTAGAATATTCTGCATCGATGATGAAATCTTTTGAAAGAGACAAACTTCCTTCTTGATTTGGGTTCGACGCTGTATCAAGGTGCAATCTAATTGCAAACCATTCTATAAAAATGGCTAAAACATTGTACAATGCTTATGACAAATTGATGGTTATTTGTGACGGCACTTACGCTCGACACCAAAAAAGTAGAAACAACGAATATCAGATAAAATCATCCGCTAGGAAAAAAAGTTCCACTTTGTAAACCCTTGACAGTTTGTACAATTGACGGATATGACCTTGAAATGCTTGGTCTATACTATGCAAACCAAATGATGCAGAAATAATAAAGAAAGTTATTGAGAATCCAAACGATCTGTCTGTCAAAATTGAAGATGAAAACAGATTTTTCATTTTTGATCGTGGCGTTCTAGATGTGTTGAACCTGTTGGAAGCGAAAGAATTTAATGTTTTAATGCCTGCATTAAAAGGTAAGAGATTGCAGTTGATAGCTACTGAGACAAACGATTCGCGATTTATAACTAAAATCCGTTGGATCGTTGAGGCAATTCACGGTAAAATAAAACAAAAATATCGAATATTAGATAAGGCCATCGACAATATATTGCTTCCCAAGGTTGGATTATATTTTAGGATCGCAGCATTCCTGTCTAGTGAATTTGGTAAAAGATTGCAGTCTGATGTAGAGCTTTTTGAAGAAATTGTTTTAAGGATGAAAAATATAAAAAGTGCGGCGATCACTTTGGCCGAAGAGGCCGGAAAGAATGGGTGTTATCTTAAGAAAGTCATATTTCAGAGCCTTTCATCTGCCGATATTTTAGATTTCCCAGAAATGACAGAAAGGGATCTCAAGATATTGTTCACTTGATCCTACCAACTCTCCTAAGCAGTGTCGTACTTAGCCGAGATGATGGACGAAAATGGAACTGTTAACATGCAAGCTTTTGAAGCCCAGTCAAATATTTTAAAGGTTTGAGTTAGGTCACGCCACATATCTCGGAAAGTTTATAGGTGCTTCATTAAATACGTGCCTGAAAGGATTGGTGTCTCTGGTCTTTCTCGCTATGCATGTAAATGTGCCAATGGTCGAAGAACTGTAGGATGCTGTTCACATGTAGCAGCTGTTATCTACTATCTATCTCACGTACGATATTCAACAAAAATCGTAAGACCAGCTGAAATCCTAAGTCATTCATCCGCAGAAAACAACAGTGATCCTGTAATAGATGAGGATAGCGATGAAGAGTAAATGAATTCTATAACTAAGAATCGTGTTCCAATGTAGTTCTCATTCAGTACAGATAGCAGGACAGATTTAGATGAAGATATATATAGTTTGTATTGTGTATATAGTTTGTATATTGTATATAGTTTGTATAGTGCATATACTTCTTTAATGGTGTATATAGTCTTAAGAGGTGCAAACCTGACTGACAGCATCCACGTGGTGTACTTTGGGCAAACTTGAAAATAGTTTGGCGAATGTTAGCAGTTAACGGAAACAATATTCTTTCTATTTTTTAACTATGACTATTTCAAAAATTCTATCTTTACTTTTTCATATCTCTCATTTTATACTATAGATCAAGGGATCTCGAAAAAAAAAAAATTTTTATATTAATTCCGCAATGGGTTGTTAACATTGCAGTAGAAATATTTTATATTTTCAGGCGGTCTGCATAGTGCATACTGCGTTTATCGTACACATAGGACAAAAATACAAGATGCAAACTAAAATCTGTGCAATGTCATATCTATAATTTCGAGTAATACTCATTTAAGAAATCCATAAGTTAAAATTAAGAAGACGCCTCCTTTAAATAGAATAGCATGCTTTCAAGGGTCCAACAAAACAATTTTCTTTCTTTTACTGTGAAGTACCTTTGACATCATGCCGGGGAAAATATTTGTACAAAATTCCAAAAATTGTGTTTTTCTTTTTTTAATTGCCAAAATTGACTCTACATTCTTTTTAGAACTGCTGTGATACCTTGTACAATATATATTTATACTATTTAAATTGTTTAAGCCATTTTCGAGAACAATTACATTTTTTATTTTTCGACACAAATTTTATGACTTGTGTAAAAAATTTTTTTTGAAGTTAGCTCTTGGGGTTAACTAGTCTCATAATGAGAGAAACTTACCATCCAAATATGAAGCAAATATCTTTCAAGGCAAATCAAACATGCTTACCCGGCTATGGTCATTTTTAACAAATTGTGCATGATTAAAAAAATCGCATCTTGGAAAACAGTTGAAATATTTTGAAATGTTTTCAAAAATTAGCTTAAAATTAATTTTTTTTAATGAAAATCGTTTCAATTCTCCTGAAGCCTTGAAAAAAGTTATATATTTCCTTGAAAATGTACAAAATTCTTAAGAATGTTTTATAATTTTTAGTCAAAATCTCCGACAAACTACGTTTCGTTTTAAATTTTTTAAAACTTTTCAAGTGACAAAATATTTTTTAGTTTTTTAAGCCTGTAAATATCTCCTTAATTTATTCGAGTTTTTTAAATTTTTCTGATCTGAAAAATAGAAATTTTTTTTTGTTAATTTTCTGCATTTTTTTCGAAATTTCCAACAAACTAAATTTCATATGAATCGCTTTGAAATCTTCTCAAGATTTACATTATTTTTAAAATTTCTTAAATCGTGTAAAAATAAAAATCAATCTTAAGATCTTCTAAATTTTTTTTTGATATGTGCTAAGATCTTTCAGCCTTAAAGTTAATTTTTAAAAATAAAACTCCTGGAAATATAATTGTCGTTATCGTTTTTTTTTTGTTACCGACAAAGACAGTGTATTATAGTGTGGTAGCAAAATGTGAAGAACAAAACTATTTTCCATTATTAAAAAATCATTTAAATATAAAATTGTCTATTTTATCAATTTATTTCAGAAATATTTAAAAATAAGTCATATCATGAAATAAAATTACTCATTTAGAAATTTCGATTTAAAAAATTAATAGTACAGAAGATTTGTTATATTTTTAATAGATAAACGAACTAAAAAAATCAAATAAAGTATTTCCACTTAGTAGTTTCGAAAACAATCAGGATTTCGACAACGATCAATGCATGCGAGATCTCATAACTAGAACTGTTTAGGAAAAGGATAAATATTCAAATCTATTTGTCTTGTTATTAAGATTAATAAAAAATATCACACTTTCAAAACCTTAAAAGTGATTCCTGTTTTGAATGTGTATTACTTATTAATTTCCGGTTTTCTCAGTTTTTCGGGGTTCTTAGTTAGTAGACACCCTGATCTCTTAACTTGAATAATTATTTTAAAATTTTATCCTTAAATAGAAATGCAACATACACAGTTAAAAAACGTGTGGGAGAGACTTCAAACTTCATTTAAAAATACTTATTTTTGAAATTTTAAACCCTATTCTTGATTTGTATCTTTTTCAACTCAATCTTTGTGATATCTGTGAATCTTAAATATTTAAAAAATGGTGTTAATATTATTTAGAAATTCTTTGTTTTAAATTTGTAGCTTCAAACAGGTGCGTGACAAGATATTTTGCATAGTCTTTTAAGATATTTTCAGAGCGAAGTCAGCTAAAATTTTTAAGATTTACTAAATGGTGCTTTCTTTATAAATACTTGACTGAGACAATATCATAAATTATACATAACTCAAGGGAAAAGTGGAAAATGACTAGGACTTAAAGTGGCCGACCTTTTGGCAATCACCCACATAATATTTCATATATTATTTAAAAGGAGGTAAAATAGAAATAGAAATGAATAAACTTGAAAAATATGTGGACCAGTTTAATCGAATAAAGTTATTGTGTAATATTTCCTGCGTCATCTCTAAATAGAAAAACAAGAATTATTTATACACCTAATTAATTTCTTTTTACCTTGCCTACGCCGCAACCTTCAGAAAAATTTCCGTGATAACTTTCTAAATCTAAATTATTGAAATTCTTTGAACTGGATAAAGGAAAAGTAAGCCAAAACATATCTGCTAAGGGTTAAAATTTTACAACCGATAACACTTGTAATTTTTTAATCAATTAAATTAAATTAAAATCAATTAAAAATTTAGAGCCTGTCAGTCTCAAGAACTACAGGCATATACAATTTTCAGTAAAAAGATTAAAACTGACATTTTCTACAAGTATCTAGTAAACAGTTGGAGATAGGAAAAAATGAACAACATTTTTACATTCGCTACGCAAAAAACATAATTGTTGCAGCTAAACAAAATTAATTATACATAAAAAATAAATAATATCAAGATAAATAATATAAACATTCTGTAAAATTTAAAGCGAATTAGTTATGACCCATGAAGGTCTTAGAAGCCTTTTGTTGTCGATGGCTTGAGTTTGACCTGAAAACGAAAAATTTCGACTTGAAGACAAAAAATTTTTACTTGAAGACAAAACATTTCGACTCGAAGACGAACAACTTCGACTTGAAGAAAATAAAATTTTAAATTGAAGACGAAAAATAAAGTCTCGCTCGCGGCCAGAAGCGAGACTTAGAGATACGTCTTAGCTATTTCTTGGCTATGTCTTGATTAGGGGCAATTGAAGACTTAGCTAAAACAGACTTTGTATAAGTCGTTGTAATAATTGGTAAAAAAAAAAGTTTGAAAATAGAGTACTTATTTCTTAGGTTTTTCTGAATGACTTCATTTATTTTAACAGTGTTGTCCCCCTGTAAATATTAAGAAGTTACTACTTTCTGGAGACAATGGCGCAGTTAGTGAATGGTATGATTGATAAAAATTTGTGTGAAAGACTTTTTTTCAATTATTTAAAAAACTTTTATTAGTTTAAACAATGTTTTTGTTTTGTAAACCTTAAAAAGTTAGAATTTTAGGAAATTAAAAATGCATCTGATTAATTTTTAGATTGATATTTATTGTAGAAGATAGTTTTGAAATTATTTATGCAAATAATAATCATTTAATTACGTCGTTTCATAAGAAAGGTGAAAAAATTCTTTTTTTTTTTAACGCTTAGACGAAAAATGTAGTAGTTGAATTTTCAACTAAGAGCGATTAATTGTCAACCAAATATAAAATAGGTAAATTTTCAGCTAAAAGCTATACATTTTTAAACCGAACTGTAATAGTTAAATTTTGTAGTTTGAAAATTAATTTTTAACCCAGAAAAAACAATTTTTTGACAAAATAGTTGAATTTTCCACTAAGGAGATGGATCTTTAACAGAAAAAATATATTTCCAACAATTTATTTCAACTTTAAATGAAGAAGCCAAATTTTTAACCAAAAACGGTTAATTTTCAATAGAAATTTCAGTAGTTGAATTTCCTATTAAAACCGATAAATTGTCAACCAAATGTGAAATATTCAAATTGTCAGTTGGAAAAATTGATGTTAATTCGAAAAGAAAAACAATTTTTTAACAGAATAGTTTAATCCTCCACCTATAGAATTAATTTTTAACAAAATATATCAACTTTGAACCAAGGAGTTGAATTTTCAACCAAAAAACGTGAATTCTCAATAAAAAATTGAATAGTTGAATTTTCAACAAAACCTATTAATTTTCAGCCAAAAATAGAATATTTAAGTTTTAAGTCGAAAAAATTAATTTTTAATTAAAAAAGCGTATGATCCACAAAATAGTTCAATCTTTCGTGAAATAGTAGAATTTTTAAATAAAAGAGATCAATCTGAACCAAATATATAACAGTATATTCTCTTGAAAACTTTCTAAATTCTGAAAAAACTTTCAAGCTTGTTAGCTCAAAAAGAATATTTATTAACTTGTGTGCTGAAAGAAGTATATTTTAGTTTTTAAGCTTTTTTGCTCTCTGAATCAATATTGGTAAAATTGAACTTACTACACGTGCAATTTTTTAGACTCGATAAGTAAAAAGTGAGACACTAAAGACTGGTAGAAAATTATTAATTCGAGTAGTCAAGCTATTTTCTAATTAAAAAGTAGAAAACTATTTAGAACTGTATAAAAAATTTTTCTTAAATGTCTAACTATAAAAAAAATAATAAAAGAGTTTAATTAAACGACTTGATGGTATCCTATTCTTATATCTATTGAAACAATAAGAAGGTCATATTGTGACATTGTAAAAGTCAGCTAGTCTGTTCCAGTTTTCCAATAGTGAGTAGTGAATTATAAATACAAGAATTTTTTCTAATTTAAAAAATATAATAGATCAATATGGATAAGTAGAGAATTAATAATTCGATTCGTCAAGATATTTGACAATTCAATAGTTAAAAGCAACTAATTGCTTGATGCTAATACATAAATTTACTGAGAACTGTATATGATAATTTTATAAATGCTATAAAAATAAAAAATGTGCAACTTAAAAAAGTTAATTAAAATAAAACAATGCAATTACATTCTTAAATCTATTAAAATAATAAGAAGATCACATTGTGAAATTATAAACGTGATGTAGCCTGCTCTAATTTAAAGACGTCGCTTTGTCATTGTTTGAAGAAGGTTAAGATAACTTAAAACTTTTAAAAATCTCTAAATGAAAATGAATAAATGGGCTCTAATCTAATTATAGACATTCAGGGTCTCCATCTACTACTTTTCCACAAAGTTTTGTTTTCTATTTTCAAATTTTTTTTTCGTTTGTACATTTTCTTTACTTATCATAAAAATTTCAATTATTTAGCGGACTTTATAAAACGTATTTGCCTTGAATCAGCATAAGCCTGAATAAGTATAAAATTGAGCGCCTAAGAAAGGTTATTTTAATTATATAGCTGTTTTCCTTGTACAAAAGATACTTTGAGGTCTCTCTAAATCAAAATTAGTGAAATTAAACTAATTACTAGTGAGAATGTATGGATTCAAATAGCGAAAAGTCAACCACCAAAGATTAGTAGAAAATCCAAATTCGATCAGTTGAGATATTTCCCATTTCAATAGCGGAAAGCAACTAATTGCTTGACAAAAATAAATAAATTTACTTAGGACTGTATATAATAGTTAAAAAAAGATTATAAAAATAGAAAAGTGAATAATAGAAAAGTTTAATAAGTCAACGCGATTTTGTGACATTCTTGACTCTATTGACACAAGAAAAAGGCTGTATCGTAGAATTTTAAGCGTGTCATAGCCTGTCTCCAGTTAAGAAACATAGCCTTCTAATTGTTTGAACAAAGTTAAGAAAAAATTTTGTTCAACAATCTCAAAATCACGAGAAATCTATGGGCTTTACATTATTTACATACTGAAAAGCATCTAATTTCTTTGAAGAATATATAAACTTATTTATTCAGGACTGCATATAGCTATTAAAACAAGTTTTAAAACATAAGAAAAGTGAAAAACATGAAAATTTATCAACATAACGGTATAGTGTATCAATTTTAAGTCTATTGAAATAATAAGGAGGCCGTATTCTGACATTGTAAACGCGACTTCGTCTAATTCTATTTTCAAAATGTTGCCTTCTGATTGTTTAAACAATTTGCTAAAAACATTTCAATTCATTGTATATGACTTTAGCAACTATTTATCCTAACATTCAAGTTAAAAAGACGAACTTTTTAGAAGGAAGTTAATTTGTCAACAAAAGTTCACTCTTAACCAAGAAAGATTAATTTTCTGCTATAGAAGATGAATTTTCAATCTAAAAGAACGAATTTTCATTAAAACAGTTGAACTTTTCAGCGAAAATTATGACCTTATAAGTGATTAAAAAAAAAATTAAATTTTCTTACCAAAAACATGAATTTTCAACAAAAGACATGAATTTTGAAGTTATAAACAAAAATTTTTTTGTGAAAAATAGAATAAATAAATTTCCACAAAAAAAATTATTTCTAGTTAAAAAAACACAATAAATTCATAACAAAATAGTTAAATTCCTAACCAAAGAGGTGAGTCTTACGAATGAAAAGAATTTTTAACAAAGTAGTTCAACTTTTTACCAAGTATTTAGGTTTTTCACCAAAAAGATAAATTTTAAATTAGATAATTAATTTTTAAACAAAAAGATAAATTTTCCACCAAGCAGAATAATTTCTACCAAAAAAGTCGCATTTTACCAAAATACATAAATTTTTTACAAAGCAGTTGAATTTTAAACCCGAATATTATAAGTTTAAAAGAAAGTTTGTTTACAACCAAATAGTTAAGATTTCAACTAAAATTATGAACCTTTCGCCAAAAAAAGTAGTTCAAGTTTAAACCAAGTAGTTGAATTTTATTCAACCAAACCAGATAAATTTTGAATTTAAATTATGAATCTTGAAAAATAATTAAATACATTTTTAACAAAATCATTCAACCCAGTAGTTGACTTTTCAACTAGAAAGATGGGTTTTTAACCAAAAAGATTAATTTTCTACACATAAAAAAGAATTTTCAACAAAGTACATGAATTTTTACCCAGATGGTTGAATTTTAAATTATAAAATATTATTTTTGAAATAAAAATATGAATTTTGAAACCAAAAATAGAGCAGATACGTTTTGAGTTTAAAAATTAATCATCACCAAAAAAATTCATTTTTAGCCAAATGTTTAATTTTTTAACCAAAGATATAAATTTGTCATATTTCAAGTAAAAAATATTTAAATAATAATTAAAACAGTGTACTTCATGCAAAAAATATAGAAAATTCAAGAAATAGATAAAACTATAAGCAAATATTATCCATTTTCATTGCAAATAAATTTGCATTTTCAAACAAAAAATATGACATTTCTATCTGAATAGTTAATTTGTTTTTACTAAAAAGGATGTATCATCAAACAAACTACTTGGAATTTTGACTTAAAACGGCATAAGATAACAAACAAAAATTAACAAACGAAATAAAGTTTTAACAAAAAAGTTTAACAATCAATAAAGCGGTCGAATTTTCAACGGAAAAGGTTAAAGTTTAGTCAAGGGATTTTCAGGTATTTCAAAGGATTCAGAAATTTAAATGATTTAATCGAATTTTGTAGGCTTTTCAGCGATTTTAAGTCACTTTTTGAAAAATTTATAAAGTAAGTGAATTAAAGAAAAATCGCAAGGGATTCCTAGCGATCCCAAAGATTTTCAGGGATATGAAGGTATTTTCAGAAATTGTACAAGATTAAGTGGATCTATTTTTAATCTCCAAGAATTTTCAGGAATTTCGAAGATATTTAGGGATTTAAGCGGTTCTTTTTAGAGAAATTTAATGAAATGATTTGAAGGGGGTTTAAAAAACTTCAAGGGATTTCAAAAGATTTTGTACGATTTCCAAAAATTTTAAGAAATTTTTAGAAAAATTTGCAAAATCATTAAAATAAAATTTCAAGGGATTCCCAACGATTTGAAAGATTTCTAGGGACTTAAACAATCTTTTCAAGAAAATTAAAATAAATAGTTTAATTTAATTTATTATTAAGGTATTTCAGATGATTTCTACTAAATTTAATAGATTTTTAGGATTTGCAAAGAAAAGATTTCAAGGGATTTCTAATGATCGTTGTAAAAAGAGTTAAAATTAAATTAAATTTCATGAAATTTCACAAGATTTGAGGGATTTTGGTGAATCTTCAAGGATTTTAAAGGATTTTAAAGATTTCTATATATTTGAACTGTTTTTTAACTAATTTAATGAATGAGTGTAATTTAATTTATAATCATGGGATTTTAAAATATATCTAGAGAACTAAATTCCAGAGAATGAAAGTTTAAAGGATTCACAGTAATTTCAGAGATACCAAAGGCTTATAAGGTATCTCAAGGCATTTTACAGATTTGAAGAATTTTATGGAATTTTTTAGGCTTTCCAGGAAGTTAAAAGATAAAACAAGGTAAAATAGATAAAACATGTAAATAATTTTTATTTTTCCATTTCATAGCAGCATCTCATAGTTAAATAATGCTGGTAGAAGTCACGCAGCCTACTTACAAGTTTCACAATATCCCGGGTAAAAATATTTGGTCTTGAGTTTGTCTTGCATGTCTCCAATATGTCTTCAAGACCATGATGTCTGGTTCCGTCTCACAAGCTATACATTGGAGACATACATACTTGTCTTACATTTAT
>JAUELO010045324.1:0-10240 GCA_032357855.1 Amphibolips quercusostensackenii | reverse complement strand
AGTTCCTATAGTTATTAAAAGGGTACTTTTTTCTACTACATGTTCTGCTGTGCTGGACCATGCGCCAACACTGATTAAAGCAAGAAATATTCAAAATGATATTTCTTGCTTGTAAATGATTTTATCATAAACTTTATTATTGCATTACACTCTTATCACAAAACTGCACATTCAAACCATTCAGCGGCTCCCTATCTTCATTTGTTCTTAAGGTAAACAGTTTGTAAAGAAGTCCCGTTGAAAAGTAAACTACTGAATATTTCAGAATTTTGAAAAATGTATTGCATTAAGGAATATTAAAAGAATATCTGCGAATTTTTTAAGTTTCTTCTAGCGTCACCCTCTTTCTGGGAACAGGTAATAGTGGACGCTTGAAAAAGGAGTCCGGAAAACCCTGCCTTTTGGAATGTTTTGCCTTCCTAATATTGACGAAATTTTTCTAGGATGAAGGTGATCATATCGTTAAATTCAAAAGACTTTAACTTTTCGTTGCTGTTCATAAAACAATTCAGAGATTTTTTTGGGCGAGCTGCAATCAAAAGATGTGAGGGGCCTCGACGTAGCTTCACCTTTTTGTCTAAAATTATATTTAAGAACATATTACGGAGCAATTTAAGTTTTGTTGGGTCAAAATATGCCTCTTTATAAAATCTTATTATCTCATCAACAGAAGAGCCTTCCTGACCAATTACGAAGCTTTTGCATGACTTAGAAGGTCCATTGTTTCAGAAGTAAACCGACTATTCATGGGGTTTAAGGCCTGACCAAAAATTTATCAAAATAGTTTCCTGTAGTAGATCTCAGAGGTTGAAAGAACGTGTGAAGTGACAGTGAAATATAATAAGTGCGAAAACAGTAAAAAAAAAGTATTTTTTTTTCTTCCGAAATACAAATACACCCTTGACCTAAAGTTTATGACAAGTTAAGTGTATATTATCTATTACTCCTAAAAATTTCAAAAAAAGAGGTACCTGTTTTTTTAAGATTTCGTGTTTTATTATAATTTTTTCTAAATTGAGAGAGCTTCACTATTTTGTATTGTTTCTTTATTAGTCTCATGGGCTTCGTGAGATTGAAAAAAACTTGACAAACTGAAACAAGAAAAACCTTAAAATCACACAATTGCAAAAAGGCAAGGTTTCAACAATAAAAAAAATAAAAAAATTTTTTTTCAAAAAATACAAAATTTAGCTGAATTATTCTGGAATTAAACCAATATATGAACCAATATATTAATATAAAACTTATTAAGCTTACGGTTTTCGGTATCGCAGTTAGTTTCCTCTTTTTATGCATTGTTCAAGATATTGTTCTTATTCGCTATATTAAAAGTATTATTCTCGCTAATATTAAAAGAGCCAACGCTAACAGCCGAATTGCTTTTTCTTTTTTAAAGCGATAAAAAAGAAAAGAAAGAAATTATACCTGCAAATTTAAAATGTTGAAATATAGAATTGAAAAGGTTCTCGTCAGAAATCGCTCTATTTCCTGATTTTTCTAAATATTCGTAACTTTTCTCCAGCAGCATTCTGAGTAGAATAGAATAAAATATTTAAAGGAGGAAAAATTATATCGGGTTATTTTGAGAAATTAAATTTTTTAAATTTTTAGAAAAAAATTTTTGACTTTAGTCAGAACCTTTTTCATAAGTTCTTTTCATAAGTTGTGCAAGTTGAAAAAATTTAAAGAGATAAGGGTTTAGAGTTTCTAAATCTGGTATGGAGTATGTAAATAAATTAATGACTATTTTTTTATTTATTTCAAAATAAATAATTATTGAAAAAAGCAAAGTATTAGAAAACTTTAAACTTTCTTTCTCCTTTATCACAGTCAATTTCCTTCACATTTTAAGTGTAAACGTTTTCACTCTTATTTCTAGAATCAAATTTTTTTATTCGCACTAATATTACTAGAGCTAAAGCTATTATCTTTCTCACCCATCCAAAAATATTGTATTGTGCTATTGAAATGTAGTAACTGAAAGATGCCTGATTTCAGTAAGTTTTCGGCTCTTCTGTGACTAGTCACAGAGATAATGTTTTTTAAATCCCTACCCTTTTCAAACGTCGCGTGGGACGGGAAGACACCTCTTTGACTGGTGACTGAAATAATGTTGGTCAAACTCCTACCCTTTTTCAACGTCTTGTGGGGGTATCTACGACTTTTGTCTGAAAAATTTTTAGAAATTTTTTGTAACAAGCGAAACAAAATACATACGTAAATGCAGGTTTAAGTTAATCAGAGGTATAAGCATTTCAGAAGGTTATCCAAAAGTTGCCCAAAAGCCGCGTTTTCTTCATCACCTTTTGCTCCTTCAACTTCTTCTCTTTTGCTAAGATTCGTGTCTGACAATCACTGCCTTTATGTTTAATAATTTTGATTTTAACCCTTTATCGGGCGCAGCTGGCCTAGGAGGCCAGCAAAACACTTTTTTGGATGCCCCATCTCCCACTAAAGGCCAAGCTGGGCGCCCCTCCGATTTATTTCTTGACTCAAAGTGGTGAGTATTACGCCCCATCTTAGTCTGCCGTCAATCTCTATTCGGCTTATTTGTAACCCTTCTGGCTTGTGAGGCCGACTGCGCTCGATTGCCTCGTAACTTTGAAAGTGATTTTTTCCGTTAATTAAACTCGTTCTTTCCTTTTAAATTTTGTATATTTGCTTTCCTTATATTTTAGTAAAGGCCATCCAGCCGGTTTAAAAAAATATTTAATTAAATAGAGATGGGAGGGGGCTCAATTATGTGAATGGCCTCTTAGACCGGCTGCGCTTGATCTTGTTACGTTCAGAGGTGCGCCCGATACAGGGTTAATTAAACTGGTTTTTCCTATTTAATTTTGTACATTTGATGTCCTTATATCCTAGCGAAGGCTATCCTACCGATTTAAGATAAATTAAAATTGAATAGGGAGCGCAGGGGGCTTAATTATGCGAGTGGACTTTCAGGACTGCTGTGCCTGATTTTGTTACTATCAGAGGTGCGCCCAACAAAGGGTTCAAATAGATGTTCTTAGTCCAAAATGCAATATAAAACTGAGGACTCTGACCTAATTGTGTCTTTCTTCCTGACACAGGTATATCCTCAAAGTAACAAAAGTGAGTGGAAATAACCATAAACAAAGGGGTAACTCAGGTGCCCAGACTGACCGATTTAGCGTGGACCCCCTTTTAAGCGACAACTCGAAAACAATTAACTCTGAACTATTAACTTCAGAATTTCACACGTCCTTGCTAAAAGTTTAAATTCTTCATCAAAGATCAGGTACTTAGTGAAGGGTGTGATGGGTACAAAAATCAAAGTAATACCGATAACATTGCCGAAAAGGGAAATTGAATACGAACTGTGCAGAACCAAGACAAAATATATATTTTTCAAACAAGAGTAAATCTTTTTTCCTATCTTTTTGTTTAGTTTTCCATGTATGAAATTTCCGTGGTTAGAAATTTACATGTCTGGGGTACTTCATGACATCCATGCTGACTGCGCCGCGCCACTTCTGGAAATGATAACGAATTTATAATATTACACATTTAACTTGTGAACAGGCGATATTGTTTTTTTTGTACATATTTTTGGTGAATTTATTTTTTATTTTGTAAAAGATATATTGTGAGCCGAAAGCCTTAAGCAAAAATGGTTGAAGGGATGATGTGGGTGCGGGTATAGGTATGTGTGTGCAATTTTCAATGGAAATATGTACGTGCCTGACCCTAAATAAAAATCCTTTTAACAGTTATGTTATATGTATCATCATTAAAACTGCTTGGTAAGCAAAAGATAAAAAGTTTTTTGAGGGGTACTTTCTGCATAGCAAGGGTTTATTAATATAAGAACAAGTGATATCCTTAAAAAAAATTAGTCATATTATTACTGACTCTCCAAAGCAAATATTTCAATCCATTACTTACATAAATGTCATATTGATAAATAAATTTCTTATTCCTTAATTATTTCAAAGGAATGGATAACTCATAATTTATGGGTTATTTAGAATATCACTGATGGTTTTTGATAGAAATAAATATAAAAACAAGATGTTTGCAGAAACAAAGTCCAAAATCTTAAATTATATCATATGGCGAATCATTCTAGGGGTAGATTTTTTGCAAAATGATACTCTACAGGGTAAGTGTTCTTACAAATTAAGCTCATATTGTAATACAGCCATAATTAGAACAAATTTGTGCAAAAACAATAGAGAAAAAACAATGTCACCTCTTAAGACAGTTAAAGACTAAAAAATATGGAAGGGATGATTTTAACCCATAAATGCGAATGGTTGCCTAAATTTTTTTTTTAATAATCTGGGTTCCTCTTTTTACGTGCAAAGTAACGAAAAATCGGCGCCAGATACCAACCTAATCCCCTTGTAAGTTATTGTACAAACGCATGTGTGTGTGGATGTGAGGATTTCACACTTTATTGTGAACATGATAACTTAAAGACCGTTGCAAATAAGCTGATAAAATTTATAGGGATTATTTCTACCACTCATAATATGAAACTCTCCAAAGGATTTTTAAAAATATTTATTGAATTATCTTAGCACTTTATACCGTTAATAATCGATTTTTTATAGTTAAAATTTTTTCAATTATATAATTCAAACTTAATGCAAAAACAAAAAAGATTCCTGGATTCACTATAATATTCATACACTTTTTCGAAAAGTAAGGAATTTGTAGTCATTTACAATATTTAAGAACGACTAGTCCATCCCCTCTTTTACTTACCTAATTATAACGCATGGCCAGATATAGCCTAATTTGGGATATCAGAATGGCAAAAATTGAAAAATATGCAACAACTAGCGTAAAAATTATATGTTAAATAAATTTAGTTTTAATAATAAGTTATAAACGTCCAAAGAATTTTTTAAATTTGAAATGGTAATTTTTTAACTAAAAATGTACACAGGGGGGGTTCTGTTGCAAATAAATTATAAATCAATTATTTTAGAACTAAATAAATAAAAAATTATTCTACAATCATTCCAAAATTTTGTTTCTTGTTTGTCATTGTGATTAAAAGCAATTTGTATCATTTCGTAATTTTGTATTTTTTGTAAATTCCTATTTATAAATTTATCAAAATCAAAACTTAAGTTTGTCTACTATTTAAAAAGCAAATGAGCACAATGTAGTTATAAATACAAAGTGGAAATACTCGACATCGCATTTACAGCTAGTTCAATATTACACCCTTTCAATTATTATAAACGCCTTATATCTAACAACAATTAGTAATAATTTTGTTATTTATTATTATATAATTAAGCCAGATCCCTTCCGTGTGAGCGTAACGCACTCTGTTCTATCTTCGTCATATTCTGGGGGATCAAGGAATTCATGTGAGGAGAGTGAAAAAGGAAAGTGTAGAAGAAGAGAGAAAGGAGAAGGCATAAATTTGAGATCAATCTAAAAATCTAGTGCTGCTTCTTTAGAGAATGCTTTCGTTCCGCAACACCCCTCCGACGCAAGTCGCCGATCAATTTTTCTGGCAATCGCTTTAGGAGAGGAGCTTTCTAAAGTTATTATATCTCATAGATCACACAAAAATACGTAAGCTCTCTGATAATCCCATATTAGCATCCATATTCCTTAATCCAATTACATTTAATAACTGAGGCTCTCCATGAAGGCTTATTAGTATTAAGATCGATCGCATAAACTATTTTAAGTTATTAATGTTGCACTTTAGATTAAAATAAACAAATTTAAGAAATCATAATGCACAGTTTAATGATTTATCATTTTCATCGACTTACTTTTAAGATCCTGATTTAAAAATGCTTCAATTTTTGAACGAAAATTGGAATTCTTCATTTTTAACGCTTTAAGTTCAAATTAAATCATTTTAAAAGTTTCTAAGCAATAAACATTCGATTTCCAACCACATGATACAATACTTGTTGATCATATTTATCATCTTTCAAATGCTTAATATTCCAAATTAGAGTTGAAGTTTTGGATGCGCAATTGGATAACAGTTTAATTTTTGAAGCCTTGAAACTATATTTTTTGACTTCAAAAGAAAGGAGGTCAAAAATGGAGGTCCAAAATAAATTTATCTTTTTTGAATTAAAAGGTCTTTTTTCTTTTTGTAAAATAAAATAAAGGTCATTTTTTTCTTTAAATACCTTCAGGTTAAAAAATCAGCATTTTATCATTTATTCGTAAAAATAAGCATTCAGTAGGTTTTGAGCAGATACTATTTCTCTCAACGATTGATGATTTTTTTAATCTCAGTTTAAAAAATTTTGTTCTCACTAAGTTACTACAGCGGTTTTGAAGCTCTTTTTATTGAACATAAGCATTAATAATGACCTAGAAAAAGGTTTGATAACCGAGTATTCACCAAAAATATTTTTGTTTTGTTTTTGTAGGCCACTCAAAAATATTTAAGATTTATATTAAAAATTTAACCGCTACTATTGTATAATAATTTTTAATAGATAGTCTCAATTATTTTAAAATTTTTAATTAAAATCCACCATAATCGATAATCGTTTGAATTTAAAATTTTAAAAATGCCAGGACAATTTCACAATAAATTTTTTTTTTATTTCTTATTGAAAGTCTTGTAAGTCAATTTTATATTCAATATTTTTTTATTTAAATATTATAAATTGTTTGATTTTAATTTTAAACCTACAAAATTGTCTGTTTTTAAAACTTTAAAATCGTCCAATTTCCACTGAAAGCCTTGAAAGTTGAACAATTTTGTTTAGAGTCTTGGTAATTGAATAATTTCGAATTGAGTTCGAAACAATTAAAAATTAAGCAAATAATTTGACAAAATCAAGCCATAAAAATGAAAAAAAATTTTTAATCGGCATTGAAAATTGTGCGATTTTGAAAATTGGAATCATAACAATCTTCTCTGCATTCTTTTGTTAATTTTAGTTCTTAATGTAATATTCTAACATAGTCGGACTTATTTTGAAAAACGAAAGTGCAATAGAGAGAATGAATTTTACAAGTACTTTGTTTAAGTTTAGTTTATGTGCGGGCGAGGGGCCTCAATGTAGTACCCCTGGCGCTCAAGCTATGAATCCCATTGTACCATACTCTTGATTATTCGCTCTCAGTAGTTGACGCCAGCTCTCTTAATAAAGCCTAGTGTGTCAGTCACTGATCGACCTATAATGAGAAAACCAAACGCTATAATTAAAATATTATTGTAACAAACTCTAAAGGTTTGTTGCTTGAGCCTAGCTAATGGTGCGCACTAACACATGCCGGGATGTTTTATCATCCCTGCTGCATTTCCTGCACTCTGTCGTGAGGTAATACCCTACATTGTGCATGCGATAGTTTAGGTGGTTGTATCCTGTAAGCATCTGAATCACTGTCCTTATGTCTTTCTTGGGCAAACCCAGGATTTCCCTGTCTCTGTCCATCCTGTAAGTATCGACTAGAATAACTTATGCCTGTTTCAACCCTGGCTTTGTTCTTAGTACTCTCGGTGCTTTGTCCGGATGCAGCTTTTAATGACAATCTCGATGCAGGAAGACTCTAGTCCCAGTACCGTTTTTCCTTCTATGTATTCACTCGCTGCTCCGCCTTTTGTCAACTGGTCTGCCTTCTTGTTGCCCTTGATCCCTGTGTGTACAGAAACCCATATAAGAGGTACGTTATTCTTTTCAGCAAGTTGGTTTACTGCATTTTTCAATTTCCAAATCACCTCTGATATCATGTCTAGTTTCCGAACTCCAGTTAATCTTGCTTGGCTGTCCGAACAGATTGTTATCTGCCTGCCAGCAGCGTTTTCTTCTAGTAACGTCTCAGCACATTAAATGATGGCCAGGACCTCCACCTGAAAAACGGTGGCGTGCTGTTATTCAGGATTTCTATCCATCTCTTTCCATGCTATCATAGATTCCTGCTTCTGACCCTCCTCCTTCTCTGGAGTCATCTGTGTACTAGATTTCCCCTTTGAAGGAACATACTACTATTTGCTTCCCACATATCCCTGCTTAAGATGCAGACGCGGAAAGTATTATTAAAATGAAAGCATTTGATGATTTTATATTACCTCATTTCTAGAATTAGCAGTGTGCTGCTGTCACTTACAAGCCTGAGTTCACAATCGCCATCTATAACACGTGAGCAGTCCTGGCAGTTATTGTGAGATGAAGGAGTTCTTCGCAGAGCAAAAATCGTATTACCGCTGTGGGCGTATTTTTCATTGCTCTCGTAGCACTCCTAAATGCTAGCATTTGCAATCGTCGCAGCCTGTCCTCCATCGTTTTGATTTTACGCGTGGTCACTAGACCACGGACGGGTATATGAGCCTTCGCTTAAGGATATCGCAGAAGAGTCATGCATGCGTTTTAGGCCCTAGATCTTATTTCAAACCAAAGGCTCTTCTGTACACTCAAATTGTTATGAAGAACTTCCTACTTTGCGTTTCAAGATGCTTTGTTCAGTTTAGTTTGCTATCTAGCTTTGTCCCTAGATATTTAGCAAAGTCTAAGGTCGGCAGCCTCCCACCACAAAATGCAAGGGCGTCAACTTTCGACATTTTGTATTTTCACGTTAAAATGACCAGACTGATCTTTTCTAGTTTTACCAATAGCCCTGAGCTGCCGCACGAGAACTCTAGGATATGCAGCGCCGACCTTATAAGACTTATCAACATCTTCAGATAAGCCGCCCTGAATAGGATTGCAAAGTCATCCGCATATCCCTGGGTGTAAAACCCTTTCTCATTTAGCCTTCGAAGGAGACCGTCCACTACAATGCACCATAGGAGGGGTAAAAGGACACTCCCTGTGTGGGCATCACCATGGCGCTATTCTGCTGATTAGGTCTTCTCTCTATGTGATTTTGAGTCGCCTCTGGCGTCACATGCTTCCTCTTTAGCTTACTAGCTAGACTTGGCACACCACACATTGAAGCCTCTTGAAATATGAATTTCGGAGGGTTATTGCTAAAGGCATTCTCTATATCTAAGAAGGGTTCCACAGCATACCCTTTCTTCTTTTTTATCTGCTGCTTTAATTTTACGACGACAGCATAAAGCGCAGTTACTACCGAGCAGCCTGCCCTTCTGCTCTCTGTGCATCGGAGAGGCTACAAGCACCTTATCCTCGATATATCTATCGACCAGCCTTTCTAGCCTCTTCATAATGAAGGATGTCAAGCTTATTGGACAGACATATTTAGTAGCAGTGTAGCCATCCTTTCATGGTTTGGGAATGAAGGACACTCTATCATCTTTCCATACAAGAGCACTGGACAGACGTCATCCGCCCCTGGTAATTTTAAGAGCAAAAAGGACCCAACGGCTCAATCCATCTTTTTGATATCGAAGATCTTTGCGCAAAAATTCTAGTTGGCCTTCTCCCTCAGGTGATTTAGCAGATTTTTTTCCAGGATCTTGTAAAGCCTCTCTGTTTCCGGAAAGTACTTTGTTTCCTTGCAGAAGACTCTCCAATCCTCCTTTTCATGAATTTCGATATTTTCAGTGTATTCATGCTGGGTTGTTTTATAAATATCCGAGTCTTAAGGTAGCTTAGTTCTGTTTGCCTTATTGCACAACGCTATTGTATTTTTACGAAGCTGCTCAAAAAGGGTGTTGCAGTATTCTGCTCCATTCCTAGGCCTAGTTGTACTTGCTGGGAAATTGTTCTCATATGATGTAGTCAGAGCCCTTGGCAGCAATTCCACGGCGTGTTCTAACTCATCTGTGGTACCGTTTCTTGTTGAGAATTTCACAAGCCTACCTTCGAGTTCTTTCTTATAAAAGTCCTAGAGTGTATTCCTGGGGTTCTAATCAGAGACTCTTCAGCCCTTTATCTTCTTCCTTACTGCTTCGGAGTATTGAATCAAATTGAGAACCTTCCTTCTGATTCAAATCTGAAATGTAGGAGTATCACCCTGATTCAGAATCTCCAGCTCAGTGCCCGCTAGGTATTCAATTAAATCTCTTTATCTGCCGTTGCATTATAGTCTCTATTTCTTTTCGAGGCAGGGCCCCTCAGCATCGCCTGCGAAATAAGTCGAGGCGATAATTACCTTTGGTCTTTCTCCGCTACTGTTCCTTAGCTTCATATTTATGACAAAGAGATCCCTAGAGTAAAGCTTAGGAAACAAAAACGCACCCATACCCTTGACGCCTATGCATGCCCTTGACGCTTTTTCGCGCGGCCCCTTATATATAAAGCCACGCTTTTCTAAGCTGTGGTGCAAATTAATCTGCATCTTAAAGATTGCGGTCTCAGCCAATGATAGA
>JAUELO010045318.1:0-10240 GCA_032357855.1 Amphibolips quercusostensackenii | reverse complement strand
TGAGCCACTGTTTAAGATAGTCAATCACTTCGATTATGTTCGTCGATGTTCTGGAATGTTATGTGAGCGAAGGATTTCCTGCACATGTCGAATCAGCCTCTAAAACCAATTGCCTTGCCGAAATTTATACACTGGTCCCAGTTTTCCTTCTACTTTACTAATCTTGCCTTGAAGTCGAAACTTTTTATTGAGGGTCTGACATATTTCTTGGGACGTAGTTGTTGGTAGCTCGGACTTTGAGTTTCATGATCATCATCCTTGCACATGCGACCGAATCACAATATGCAAGAGCCTGCACCTGCAGCAAGCTCACATCCTGCTGCAAGAACAGAGACAGTATCTCGATGTTCAAGCTAGCAACTAACCGAAAAAGGTCTCTGTTGACTCTGAATTTCGGCAGATCGCTTCTCATTGCTAATTTTTGATGTGCGAACTCTGGGATGGTATCAGTAAAAACATAAGTCGTAGACTTTCATTCTTGAGATTTTAAATGAATTCAGCAGAAGCAGAAGCAGGCTTTGGAGACTGCAATCTTAACGACTGACGAGCAGAAGACAGTCTCTCTGATACATCTTCTATCCGGCCCTCGCTTGTTCATAACGTCTCGTGTCACGGGCATATAGACCTCCTTTTCCACCGAAATCGCGGAGTGCACTGTAGGTGCTGATAGTTGTTCTTGCACCTGTTTTTTAATGTAACTTATTTCTACTTTCAATATGAGCTGGCGTCACCTAATGGATCTCAACTGTTCAGCCAGATATTGTTTTGTCACTCCATGGGCCAGCTCGGGAAGAAAACCCACGAAGAGACGATATTGCTCTGCCCTTATAGGTGCTCTCAATTATTAACCCCGGGAATGACATCTGATTACGTCATCATTCATTTCCGGCTTTCACTTAATCCTTCTTTCGGTCTGTGCACCCTAAAGTTGCTGGCGGAATGCAGCCTTAACCTCAAATCTTACTCGGTTAATGATTTTTTTAAGAAGGGTCATCTCGTCTATGATTTGACGCCTTCGTTGTTTAAAGTTGTCTTTTGATACTGTGATAATTTCTGGAAAATTCTTTAAAAATTTCTGTCGAAAGACCATCCCATCTAGAGAAGTTGTGGTCGCTTTCGTCTTGTGTTCGAAATGGCAGCGCTTCAAGTACTTATTATGATAAGTTTGAAACTTGATACGCTGCTGTGGCACTCCCGAGAAAGTGGTCGGCTAGGGCCCCCAACTAAAACATGCTACGCAGTTGCAGCTGGCGTTCTGCTTTTTGCCACATCTTGCCGATGTTCTGGTAGGACAGTAGCTCTTTTGTGTATCCCAGTGAAATTAACCTGTCAATCACGTAGCTCACTACCACTGGCTTGCATGCTGCCATTCCTAGCTGTGGCTCCAGAGGCGCCAATAAGATTTTCGAAAAGCGACCAACGGCGATATAAATCTTTAAGCTTCTTCAACGTACATAAGTTTTGGTGCTTCTCTCAGTCCTCTGCCTCTTTGTTTTCTGCCTGTCTGACATGGAAAACCCTGCAAGTAGCAACGCAACAGCTAAAATAGCAGTCAAAGTCATGAGAAGAAAGCTCAAGCCCAACCGTAATGCCAACGCGAGAACACCTTTGGTAGGGATATGGTAGGAATTATCATTATTCTTATTTTAATTATTATTATGTAACAAAACGCATGATATGTTAAAATTGAAAAAAACTAATTAAACAATAAAAAATTATATCTCATTCATGTTACCATGGGAGCGTGTCCGGAGTACAACGTAGTAATTTTTAGAGATGGTTTTGAGGTTCTATCCTGTTTAAAGTCAGGTTGATTATGTTTGAAAAAGATGTATTTCATTGACTATTAGTGCCACCTCTGCAAAAGTCAATACCAACCCTGGTACAAATAGTGAGATTAGTGATTCTCAAGACGTCGGTAGTGAAAATCCTGACGTCGGTAATAAAAATCCTGTACCCGTCACTCCCATTCCTCTCGATGCACCTGCTCTACCTTCGGGTCTCGTTAAAATCTTATGTCAAGTGGTTTTGGATGGCCAAAGTGAAGCGCTTGCGTCATCTCGTGAGATTTCGGCGAAATTCAGTAAATTCAAAACCCGAAAACTGGAATTCAATGAAAATATAAACTCTACCCTTTTGGAAATGAAGACTGACCTCACAAATAACACTAGGCGCATAGCTTCCCTTGAAGCCGGCTCTGCAGTGCAAATTGAGGAAATACGCCTTGTAAAAAAGAAAGATGAAAATCTGAAAGTGAAAGTGGCTGTGCTTAAGCATGCGCAGAATATTAACCATCATGCGGATTCACATACTACGCTTGAAATTCATGGTCTTTTAATTAAGTCAAACGAGGACCTTATGGCCAGGGTTAAGTTGATTGCCAGGGCTCTTGATGTATTAATTGCTAAGGATCACGTTCTCAACTTTTACCGTATTATTAACGCACCGTCACTTACTCATCCTACTACCCCTCCAATCATTGCAGTCAAATTCAGTCGTCAAGATCTACGCGATAAAATGATCGAGAGACGTAAACTCAAAAGAGATTTTTCTACATCGAACTTAGGATGGACCGAAAATGACAAACGTTTTATTTATCTTCGTGAGTTCTTAACTCTACTCAACCGGAAAATCTATACTATTGCTCTATTGAATGGTTCGTTGAGAATACACCTTGTGAACCTACTTTCTGTAAAGAGACTTCAATGGTAACCACGGTCTAAGTCTAGAATTTTTTTAACTTCTCTTCGACTATTCTTACCATTAAATTTTCTCAAGTGCCACTCCTCCTCAGGAATATGTATTCCTATGATCGTTACTCCATATCCCAAATCAATCTTGTTTATTTGCATGAAAAAGTATTTAAATTTCCTCATGTTATTTCTAGAACACCTCTGTTTTACTTATTTAAACTTTTATAATAAGTATGCAGCATTTTGTTTCTACTGACTAAGTAATATTATCTTCCATATTCCAATTAACTGCATGCTTGCCTTACTATATGCTGTGCCTGAAAATCATTATTGATCAATTGCACGGTTCAATGTGCATTTACGACTATGTTTATTTAGCACTGCGTCAAATTTTCAAACTGATTACTTTTATGCATCACATACACATAGAAAATGTTGTAATGAATATTGCTTCTCCACTTCTCTGGATAATTTTAAGTATTATCTGTTACATCTTTTAATGTGTCTCAATTCCTATTTCCGATTGTGATCACGTGAACTCAATTTTGTTGGTCTTTATTCTCTATTGCTATAGTTTTATTGAATGGCCAGCTCTACCTTTTAACGAATCTCAGACATATTATCTAACTTTATACGATCTTTTTTACTACCCATATAATGGAAACTTTTAATATTTGTTACGTTAACGCTCAGTCTTTAATTGCCTATTATCTTAGATTCAAACATCACTTTACGTCCTGTTCTTATCACATCATTGCTGTGTCTGAGACCTGGCTTAAGCCTGACATTCCTTCGAGCTTAGTATCACTTGATAATTACATATTATTTTGTAGAGATACATATGAGAGACAAGAGAGTGGGGTGTGTCTTTATGCTCATGACAGCTTGAGGGGCGTTCATTTGGGAGCAAACCCTCTTGCTAATTACCTTACTTCAGAGTACCTTTTTATTAATGTATCTTTGCCTCAGGACAGTGTTTTGATGGGTGTAATTTACAAACATCCCAATGCCTCTTATTTTAGGAAACTTGACGCTAATATTTTTGAACTTATCCTAATTTTAATAACATTATCTTCACTAGTGACCTTAACACAGACCTTGATGCCACTAACAACACAGATAATTTTAGTACGTCGATCGACTTTATGATTGTTGATGACTTAGACAAGGTGACCTTTTCTATCCAACACTGAATTTCATTTCTCTCTAATCAGGACCTTATTAGCATTCAATACCAGTTCTATTTTAATCCACCCCCTATTAGATGTACTATATTCATCCGTAATCTGTACAATATTAATAAAATCGAATTTCTGGAGCACGTCACTACTCATGACTGGAATAGTATTTTCATAGAAAAGAATATTAGCGAAAGGTGATATGTTTAACAACATTTTTATCTTCTGCTTTTGACAAATTCGGACCTTTCTATACCCTCAATGCAAAAAAAATGAACTCTTTGGATTACTTCTTACATTAAAGAATTGATGAAGCAAAGAAGTACTAAACGTAGATTGGCCAAAAGAAGTAAAAAAAGTAATATTTAAGCAGAATCGCGCAAATTAAGAAATTTAGTACAAACTAAAATCAGGGATTCATTTAAGCAATACAATTACAAATCTATTGAAAACAGGACCAAAAATAAGAATATCAGGTTTTAATTAAGAAGGCTGGGGCTTATTCCTTCCAAGGATACAGCACCTGACAACAATTTTTTACTAGCAGACCTCTTAACTGCTATTGCTACTAAGCCTCCACTTTTAATAAACATTACTCCACCCCTATCCTCTATTCCCTCCAACTTAGATGATACTAAATTCTTTTTCTCTGACATCTCATATAAAACTTTGATAAATAACTTCTGTGAGACCAGATCAAATGCTGTAGGATGAGATGGTATGTCAATAAAAATGATTCGCCTTGCCTTACCTGTTATTGGTCCTATTCTCTTGCATATCTATACCAACAATTTAATTGACCCAATGAAATCCGGGTTTCGTGTCAGGCATAGCACTTTCACGGCATCACATAAAGTAACTTCCGACATAAAATTGGAAATTGACAGAAGGGAGGTTACGGTGGTTGTTCTTTTTGATTTCTTTAATGCTTTTGATACTGTTGACCATAATCTTCTTTTAACTAAGCTCAAATCATTTAACCTCTTTAATATGGTAGTTCAATGATTTGATTCGTACCTCAGCAATCAGTCTCGAAGAGTACAGAATAGCAATAGGAAGCGATCTGATTGTTGTGAATTCAAGAGTGGAGTTCCACAAGGATCCACTCTTGCCCCCACTTTATTCAATATTTATACTTCTAATCTCGGTAGCGAACTTCGACGTTGCAAGTACCACAAATATGCTGACGATTTTAAGTTATATATCTTTGGCCGCATCACAAAGTTTAAGAGTCTACTTCAAAATGTACAGGAGGATATCGAATTTTATGCTCAGTGGGCTCTGACAAGTGGTCTGACTCCTGAACCAGCTAAAACACAAGCTATTATTATAGGGCCTACTTCTTCTCCATCACCTATAACAATCGTAACCTTCCCTTCTTTACTAATTAACGGACGTACTATTCCTTGTATTAAATCTGTAAAAGATCTGAGCTATTTTATTAATCGCACTCTTTCCTGTAAGAAACAAGTTTTGGATATTTCAAGAAAAACCTAAAGATTTTTCCGACAGCTTAACAGAAATAAAAATTCTTCACCTACCTTTACTCGTATTCTCTTAATCAAAAGCCTGATCACTCCTTTCTATAATTATGGTTGCTTAGTATATGATGATATCACCAATAAGCTTAATGCTAAGCTTGTGTGCACGCTTAATGCTTGCATTCGATTTATGTATAACATCTGTAGAAGTTAATATATTACACCCTATAGAGAAAAAGAGAGAGAGAGCAGGTTTTCTCAATGTCGCCATAAGAAGACAATTTTTTATAGGCAAGCTGCTGTATTGTTTATTCAACTCAGGAACCCCGCAATATCTTTTCAGTTTTTTCCATTTTATTGATAAAGATTAACCAACACACTCCAAACTCTTTAAAGAAAACTGTTCTTAAAATTAAACCTCACCGCACATGTTAAATGAAAAGGTCATTTATTATTCGACGTGCTCGCCTTTGGAACAAACCACCGATAACAATTAGAGATGCACCTTCACAATACCAATTCAGAAAACTTCTTTTTTGTCACTTAGTCAATAATTTTAAACCTATCCTCAAAATTACTCATTGGTAACACAGTCGATATGGAGGCACTTTAGCCTGCTTGAGTACTTCTTATATTTGATTATTCACATGTGTGAATATATATATATATATATATATAAGTACGAGGTAGAGACTTTTTCGAGCAAGGTATACAAGATCTCAAAAACACTGAACTTTATTTAAGATATGAATAATATAATCTGCTTCAAGAAATTTTACGCCCACCTCATAAAATCTGAAGAAGAATGCCTGTCGAAGAGGTGAAAAAAGCACTTAGAAACACGAAAAACTTTTTCGCTGCAGGACTAGCTGGTATTAGGAACTTCTGGTGGAAGAAGCTTCTACACACCAATATCTGGTCCGCATATTCACCTTATATTTAAAATCGGAAACGCCTAATTTGCAGTGGCTGGTGCTAGGACCCATCAGCGCGTCCTGTTAATGGCTCGGATGGACTACTGGAAAGCTTTAGATTCAACCTTTCATAGACTCATCATCTGTCTGTTGAAACGCAGGAAATTTCATCCACATATAGCGAGATGCATAAAGAGATTAATGCCCCTTTGGAAAACTAGAACCACTATCTCATATGGAAATTATCGTGTGACAACAGACAACGTCACCTTCCAGAGAGATGTCATTCAGGGCGATACCATGAGTCCTTTAATCTTTTGCATTACACTTTTGCCTTTATCTCTCGCCCTACGCGATTCTTATGGATACCTCTGCGGCATCACTAATCAACGTGAGCATAAGGTCACCCATGTATTTTATATAGATAACCTGAAGATCTATGCTTCTGGTTTAAGCAAGCTTTTATCTAGATGCCTTATTTCTGAAAGCCAAAGTAAAGAAAGCAGAGGTTAAAAAATTCCACCAACAGTTATTTGCCAAGAAAATGTATTAAAAATTTCACAGAATTGTGGAAGAACAGTTCTTGTTGAAGGAACAAACTTTTGCTTCCCTCAGATCGTCAGGACTTAATTCAGGTACAAAGGGTTTTATTTTTGCATGCTAGGACGGTGTTATTTTTACCTTAGTATACCGTAATAGCATTTTAGGTAAAGAAGTTTCCAGAGAAAGGTGCAGAGCGTGTCATACACACGCTGAGTACCTAGAACACATACTATCTGGTTGTTTTACTAAAGCGAGAACAACGTACGCGTACATCTACAGACATAATGCGGCATTAAGAGTGTTTCATTACCATCTTTGTCGCTCTTATGGCGTCAGCCGTGACCCTGCCCTGCCGAAAGCTCCGAAGGAGATAGAGTCAATTGTCCGAAATAAGAAGTGCAAAATTTTTTAAAACTACGATTTTCGGACAGCTGTTTCCGTTGACGCTCGAGGCCTGACATTTGGCAATTTTTGTCTGCATTATTGCGTAAGTATAAAAATAAGAATATATCTCATTTTTCAAAATCTGGAAAAAATAAATTGTCATTTTGACAAAAAAAAATCTGTCTGCTTCGTGGGAACATTCTCATCGCGCGCTTCGCTCGCAAGTTTGAGCACGTTTAGGGCGCGCGGCTATTGTATCTCGCACTTCGCGCTCGATATACATTTACCTCGCGCTTCGCGCTCGGCCATGTATGTAACTCGCGCTATGCGCTCGCATACTTTTTGCCTCGCGCTTCGCGCTCAGCTCTTCTTAGGGTTCGCACATCGTGCTCGGCTTAGATAAACACAAAGAGGCCTTAATTGTATCTACAAATTTTTCTAGAATTATATATACGCTTTGTTATATACATTCGCTTTTGCACGCTTCGCGAGCAAATGCTTGCTTTGTCTGCTTTATTGATGTTACATGCTTTTAGTTCAATAACTTTAGTTTTAAATGAAGAGAAATAATGTACCTAAGGTTTTGTCGACCATAAGAAACACATTCTCATCTGGACACTCGCGCTTTGCGCTCGATATTTGATATAAAAATCATTCAAACCTCGTGCCCCAGGCTTGGTTCTGTGCACCGTATAACAGAAACAAAAAAGTTTGATAAAAGTGCCGCTTACGGCACGCAATTTGTTCGTTGCGCTTCGCGCTTCGAAAGGATTTCAAATTTAATTTTCTAGCCAGAAAGAATAATTTGTAATAAAATTTTCAAATGTAACAAACAAATATTTCAAATGCTAAAGGATTGTTAAACTTAGAGTTAAATTTTGAATCAAGAAAATGAATTTTCAACCTACGATATTATAGAAATCTATGAAATCTATAAAAACTATACCCCCCACCGCACCCCCTAAATTACTTCCTTCCTCACCGAGTGAGTCGCGCCTACCTCGAAAGGCAAATGGCTTAATGGTCTAATAATAATAAAATAATAATTCAAGTATTTCTTACAGTAATTGTAATAATTTCAATTTCAATAGTTTAAGCGGGCAAAAAGCGATCTGTAACAAATTTGTAGATCTTTTTTAAGTGAACAATTTTTTTTAATTATCTTGTTTTATATCTTATACAGTTTGACCGCAAGATGAAATTTTTTATTTTTTATTATTATTTGTGGAATCACAATTTAAATTTTTGGTTTTCCCAAAATATTTAAAAAGTTGTTATGATAATTTTGTAGAGCGTTTGAAAAACAACGTTTTTCTCCTTCTGATTTTTTTTATGTCGTGCGTTATTTTGCTTTAAATTTTCATTTTCGTTTGTTTTTGTTAAATTTTGCAAATGACGTATTTTTGGTACTTTGATTTTTATTAAATAAAATTATTAAAATAAATTGTTTGTTTTTTTGCGTACTACAAGTATCTGTAAACAGACTTTTTTAAATTTCGGAAAAAATATTCTCAATAATTTTGAAAATGTTTTTTAAAAATTTTTATTCAAAATAGCTGGCTAACAAACTTGATCTTTAGTTTAAGAGAGTTATTTAATATACCAAAGGCAAATTTAATTGCATAATTCTTCTGAAAATTTGTGTACTAACAGTCTAAAGGTTTACAGACACATAGAATGCCTCAAAACGTGTGCATTTGCGAAAAAACAGGGGGATGGGGTAAAATCTTACACAAATCTTATACCTTCTCTAATGAGAATGCGAAAACAATTTTTGTTATCAAACGTTTTATTACAACTTGAGTCTTTTATCCATTAATTTAATTTTTGCAATTTCAATCTTATTTTTTATGATTTGAACTAAAAAAACAAATCCTAACGTGAAATGCTCCTAAGAAAATTTGTAGATGTAACTTAGGCGAAACATTTAATTAGTTAAAATGTCATTTTACCTTGTTTTATTCTTCAAAAAGTTAATTTTATTTATTTTGAATGTATTCTTATAAAAAAAAATTTATTACAAATTTTAAAATCTTTTTTAAATTCACAATTTTTGTTCATTCATCTGTTTTTATACCTTGCATTATTTCTCCAAAATTTTTTTTTATTGGCAATGTTATTTTCCGGAATAAAACAAAAACCACGCATCCTATTAAAAAGTAAATTTTAACAAATTGTTACATCTTTTTTAGGTGCACGATTTTGTTTTTGTCATCTTTTGTCGTATCTTGCATAGTTTGACTTGAGAATGGAATTTATGATTTTTGATTATTTTTCGTGCAATCAAGAATAGAATTTATAATTTTTCAAAAAAAATTAAAAAGTTGTTATGATAATTCAATTAGATGTTGAAAAAACGTTTATCTTTTTATTAATTTTTTTATATCGTGTGTTGTTTGAAGTAAAATGTTCATTTTCATTTGTTTTTTGGATTTTGAAAATGCTCTAACTGCGGTAATTTTTTTTAGAAGAAAAAGTCATCAGGATAAATTGTACGTCTTTTTAATACTTCTTATAATCCTACATGAAAAGTTTGAATATTTGAAAAAAAGTGATCTCAAAATTTTTTTAAATGTGCTCACTTTTCGCATTTTCATCCAAAATAGCTGGCTAAAAACGACATTGTCCCTTAGTTTTTGACACTTAAAGAGTATACTAAAGGCTAATCTAATAGATAAATTTTTTCAAAAGTATCGTGCTCACAGACATACATACATGCAGACAGACACATTCGTAAAAACCTGTTTTTTGGGTTCAGTGGGTCTCGAAATGTGGACATTTGACCAAAACTGAGAGGCTCAAATTTTACACAAACTAATACCTTCTCATCATAGGATTAAAATGTAAAAACGACCTTGAAAGTAACTGAAACAAAATTAAACCTCAAGTGGGTCATTTTTTAATAAAACGTTGATATCAATCCAACTGTTTTTTAATTTTGACATCAATCATGACAGCAAAAAAAGCTCAAGTTCAGAATGAGTTTGCAAGAAAGTTAACTCAATGAAAATTGAAACTCTAGTTCCTGTTTCTGCATGAAAAAAGTG
>JAUELO010045296.1:0-10241 GCA_032357855.1 Amphibolips quercusostensackenii | reverse complement strand
CTTTTTTTCACGGTTCGTCAACAAAATTACAGTGTAGCAAATTCTAGGCTGAAATAGCAATTTTTTTACCCACTAACCTATTATGTGTAAGAAAGTCGCTCGATAAGCCAAGCGAACGCATAATTTATGATAAGAAGCTTGGAGTACAGAAAAATTTATATTTTTAACAAACACACCTTAGTAGGTTCACGTGACGCTATTATATTTCAAATCTCCTAAGTTTATCAAATCCGTGGTTCACACGTTATGTCATTATTTCTCAACAAAACTTGACGTATTAAAAATTTTATCGTGCGGAAACATAAATAATTTTTTTTTTCGAATTTGCACAACTTTTTCACGAGCGAATTTTCAGAATCGTTTACGCGCACTACGCACCTTATAAAATAGTAAATAATACAAAATTTTTAGGTTTCTTTTGGGTGCATGATTTCTGTTTCATCTCTTTTCGTAGTTTATGTGGCTGTTGAAAAATTTAATATCTTTATTTTATTTCTTACGGTTAAAACAGAAACTACGCCTTTCATCAAAAAATAATAAATAACAAATAGATACACATCACAAATAACGAATAAGAAATAAATGACAAATCTGTATGTCAGTCTGTATGTGTGTCTCTTTATTAGTATGTATGTCTGTATGTCTGTATGTCTGTATGTCTGCATATATGTCTGTATGTATGTCTCTATGTATGTTTGATGTATATGTGTATGTCTGTGGGCACGATTGTTTCGAAAAAATAAAACTTTTAGGTTGGCCTTTGGCGTACTTTTTGAGTGCCAAAAAGTAAAGGTTTAGTTGGTTAGTCAGTTATTTTGGGTAAAAATTCAAAAAGCTAGAGCACTTTGAAAATTGTTGAGACCATTTTTTTCAAAATTTGAAAATTCTATGCACGGCTAAACAAAGTACGCAAAAACTTAATCAATCTATTCTGACGACCTTCTTCAATAAAAAAAATGATCCGAGTTTAAGCATTTTCAAAATAAGAAAAAAAAATTAAAATATAAATTTTAAGCCAAACAACGCACGATATGAAAAAAGTTGTAGGATGAAAAACGTGTTTTTTTGTTTTGAAAGCCCTGCAATATGATTATTACAAATTTGGAATTTCCTTGAAAAATTAAAGATTCAAATCTTCACCGCACCAAATATAATTAAAAATACAAAATTGTATTTCACTATTATACTACAAAAGATAAGAAAGAAGATGTTGAGAGAAAAAATTATGCAACTAAAAAAGTTTTACAAATTTGTTATAAATTACTTCTTGATAAGATGAGTAGATTCCGTTTTATGTGTAAAAAACAACATTAAAAATAAAAATTTTAATATTTCGACGAACAACACAAGCTACGAAAAAAAGTTGTTTGCCAAAAAAAAAACTACAAATTTGTTATTATTTGCTTCTTGAATCAATACATTTTTTTTGTTTTAATCGCAAAAATTAAATTAATATTTTATATTCAAATTGTGGAAATGCGACATAAGGTGAGAAAAAAAAATTACCAGACAAAAGTTTTTCACCCAAAAAAGATCTATAAATTTTTTGTTTATTATTTTCTGGTAGAATGCACATTTTTAGCTTAAATTGAAAAGAAAAACATTAAAAATGAAAAAATTAATTTTTTGGAAAGACGACACAAGGTGCAACAAAATTTTAATTAAGAACAAACGAAAATGACCATTTTAAGTCAAACAACGCACGATATAAAAAAAAAGTCAGGAGAAGAAAAATGTTGGTCTTTGAAAGCCCTACAAGATTATCATACCGATTTTTTAATTTTTCTGAAAAATTAAAAATTCAAATTTTTGGCGCATAATGATGCTAATCAAACATTTTATTTTTCGGTCAGACTGTGTAAAATACGAGAGAAGATAAATAAAAAAATTTTGCACGTTAAAAGGTGTACAAATCTTTGATTACTCACTTTTTTATAGGACAGGTAAATTTTGTTTCATTTGTAAAAAACAATTTTAAAAATGAAAATTTTTAGAAAATCAATATAAACATTAAAAAGATAAATGAATAAAGTAAAAGTTAATAACCTAAAAACAAGATACAAATCTGTTGCAAATCATTTTTGGATAGGTTGCACAGTTTTTGTTTATTTGTGAGAAGCAAGATTAAAAACTTGTCAAAGATAAAATTTTTGTACAAACGACACAAGGTACGTTAAAAAATAATTTAACAAAGGTTTTTTTCCTTAAAAAGAGACACAAATTTGCTATGAATAATTTTTTATGAAAGGTGCAGTTTTGGTTTTAATTGGAAAGTTTTCAATTTTGGAAGCTTCCGTTCAAATTTTTAAAATATAAAATCATCCAATTTTCAAAGCTTTTATTCAGAAATGATACAAGTTCAATTTCTTTTCATTTCGTTAAAAATATATTTTTTTTTTCAAAACTTTACCTGTCTAAATTATTTCGAATTTTGATTTTCTAATATAATGTCAGCTAGAAAATTGAGTTTGCAAAGCTAATATCGTCAAAGGACCTACAAGTAGTTAGTTCAAAACGTGAAGTATGTTTTTAATTTCTATTTGCTCTGCTGGACTGGATATCATCAGGAATATTACGAAATTCCTATTTCACTAAAGCATTTAATTAGAGTTATATTAATTCTCAATAGCGACCAACAAAAGATAAGGGGCCAGTTAAACTCCCCAGAGTGACTTAGTGTTCTTAAAATAGATTTTCCATTCAAAATATATTGCATTTTAAACAAAAAACTTGACTTTTCATTAAAAAAATTAATTTTTAATCGAAAAAGGTAAATTTACAACAAAATAGTTGAGCATGTAGGTGAAAAAATTGACTGTTTTTAAAAACAGTTGATTTTTAAACCCGAAAAGATTAATTTTTAACAAAGAAAGTTGATTTTTTCTGTCAAGTACTTTAATTGTCAGAAAAACACCAAAGAGATCAGTTTTCTAATAAGATGATAAAATTTTAATGATGAAATAAATTTTTAAATAAATGAGATCAACTTTCAACCAAGTAGCTCAATTATTGAACAAGAGGATAAATTTTCAACTCAGACAATTAATTTTCTATTACGGAAGACCAATTTTTGAACAAATAGTTACATTTTCAACAAAAAGACTATCTTTCAACCAGAAATTGAATAATTAATTTGTCAGTTATAAACAATAATTTACTACAAAAAAAAAAAAAAAATTTTAAACAAAATAGATTAGCTTTTAACTAAAGAGATTAATTTTCCGCTACTTACGATTAGACCTTAGAGTAAGAGAGAGAGAGAAAGAAAAAGAGAAAATAATGCGTCATAACGCGTCGATAGAAGGTAGTATGTGTCCTCACGTAGCGACACTATACCTTAGAGTAAAAGAGAGAGAGAAGATAGCTTCACCGATGCGAAAGAAAGTAATGTGTGAAGTGACGTCAGCAGTGACGTTAGCAGGCGAGTGGAGGCCAGGGCCGCGAGTACAGCTCCAGCGAAGCTCGACGCACGCATCTCCCTCCATTTATTTTCTACCCTCTCTACGCGACTTCTACGCAAAGCACACAAAGCCTCCCCCTTAAAAGGGCGCGCACTGGCCCAGAAAGTCAGTTGCTTGGGAGCTGGCAACCAGCCCTAAGTCTCACGAGCAAGCAATTGCCGTGACTCTCATTAAGCGAAATACCGATCACCAAGACTTCTCTTTCTCTTCGAAAATCTACAGCTGGTAACCAGCCATAGGTTTCACGAACATGCCATCGCCGTCATTTTACAAGCCGTATTACTGATTTTAGCACTTTTAAATTTTCAAAAATATTCTGTACATCATGGTAAGCAAAAAGACCAAATAAAAAATTTAAAGAAACGGATATTTTGGTTTCTCAAATTTCTCCCCTCTCCTCTGCTAACGGGCTAGCTGGCATACCAGCCCGCCCGTTTTCACTGGAACAGCTGGAATACTAACCATTTCAGCCGATTCACTGACTTCTCTCGTTTCTTTCCCACCTAATAACATATTTGAATCTCCCCTTGCCAAGTTCTTTTAAAAAGAAAAAACGACGGCTTAACTAAGATGTCATTCCAGCTCCCTTGCAATCTTTCCTTTAGACCCCTTTTCCAAAAGCTATCTTTTTTATCTTATGAGACAGACACATCACTTCCACCTTCTTCGACATTCCTCCTCTCACTCTTCCCTCTGGTGATTACCAAACTCCTCTTCCGCAAGCCCTGTCCTTCTACCTTACGAGATGGACATATCCCAGGTTCATTTCACCTCCCCCGACCTCCTCCTTGCACTAACCTCTAGTGTTTTCTAGATCACTCTTCCATACGATATCGTTTACTACCTTATGAGATAGACATTTTCTATTCCATTTCAACAAAATAGTTGAAGTTTTAACCAAATTGTGGAATTTTTAGCCGAGAACTTTTTTACTAAAACAGACAAATGTTTAACAGAAAAGATGAATTTTTGACTAAAAAAGAATAATTTTCAACAAAGAATATAATAGTTTATATTTCAAGCTGAAAAAAATTTTAATAAAAGACCATTGCATTTGGTCAAAAAGTGCGAATTCTCAACGAAGAATGAGTTAGTTGATATTTTGAACAAAAAAGGTAAATCTTAAAAAAAAGAGGAATTTTTAATTCAAAAAGACGAATATTCAACAAAAGAAGTGAATTTTCAAGCAAGAAATTTCTTTTATTCAAGAGAGAAACAAGATTTCAACTAAATTGATGAATTTTTAACCAAAAAGTAAATTTACAAACAAATAGTTGGATTTTTTTTACCAGAATAATAGGATTTTCAATCCAAAAAAAATTAATGTTCCGCAAAAAAGTTTAATCGAATTTTCAACCAAAGAATAGGTGAATTTTCAACCCAAAAATGTTAAATTTTTAAGAAATGGTATTAATTTCCAACTTAAGTGCTGAATTATTAACCAACATAATATATTTTTACCAAACCAATTTAACTTTCATCCTAAATTAGTAAACTTTAAAATTAAAAATTAATTTAATGGCAAAAAAAAATTTTCTACCAAAAAAGAAGAACCTTTTACGTAATAAAAATAAATATTTTAGGCAATAGTTGAATTTACAGCTAAAAAATTAGTTTTCTACCAAAAAAGGGAATAGTTAAATTTTCAATTAGCAGATTTTTTTTTAGCCACTCAAAAAAAATTTTTTTTGATTGAATTTAAAAAAAATAGATGAATATTCAAATAAAATCATAACTAAAAAAAAAACAAATTCTAACAAAGTAGTTCAATTAAGTTGTAAAATATTTAATAAGAAATATTAATTCTCAAAAAAATGTCAAAGTTGAAATTAAAACTAGAAATGATTTAATTTTTTTTTAAATTAGTTGCATTTTTAAACCATTTTAATGTTGAACAAAAACAGTTGAATTTGACCAAAAAGTATAATTTTTGGAGAACAAATCAATTTTCTACCAATAAAAACGAATTTCTAAAAAAATGAATAAAGTTTCAAACAAATAGTTGAACTTTCTACAAAAAAAGAACAATATTTACCAGAAAAAAAAATTTTATAACCAAAAATTAAATAAGCAAGTCTTCATTAAAAAAAAAATAATTTTCAACAAAAAAAAAATTCTAATAATTAGTAAAATTACCAACCACAGAAATAAGTTTTCAACTTATATTAAAAATTATTAACAACAACAACTGAATTTTCAATAAAGTGGTTTAATTTTTAACAAAATAGTTTACCTGGCAACTAATTTGGTTTATCCCCCCCCCAAAAAAAAATTAATTAACAATAAAATAGTTAAATCGTCAAGCAAAAAGTTTAATTTTCATGTAAAAAAAATCAATTTTCCATTAACAAAATTTATTTTTAATAAATAAAACAAATTTTAAATCAAGTAGTTAAATTTTCAACCAAACAGATCAATCTTCAAATGAAATAATAAATGCTTATAAAAAGAAAATATTTTTTAAGTTTAGATAAATAAAAAAAAAGTTTTTTCAACAAAAAATGTAATATTTAATATTTAAGGATTAACCAAATTTTATTTTAAATTAAAAACATTTAAATTCAACCAAAAAGATGAATTTCGAACCAAGAATATTCATTTTCTACCAATAAAGAGGAATTGATCTCATCAGTAACTTCTACTCACTAAATCAGCGATTTTTAGTTATCTAAGCAAAATAATTTTCAATAATGCAATCAGTAACTTTTACTAATTAAATCAGATAGTTTTATAAATTAATCTAATCTATAACTTTTAATATGTTAATCAGTTATTTATTGTAAATTAAAATAATTTATTAGAATGTAAAAATGTAATTTAAAATTTTATTTAGAAAGAGTTTTACTTTTCTATAAGAGACAAATCAGTCAATTTCACTGATTGAAAATTAACCTCTTTGATTGACTGATTGATTCAGTAAGAAATATTGACTGACTCATTTGTTAAAACGGGATTTTCAGTAGAAATGACTGATCTTTCAGTAAAAATAGCTGATCTGTCAGTCCAAGCAAACATGATTAATTTATTTAGTCAAATTTTGACTAATTTTAATTGAGCGTTTCCATAGATATTGTCAACTATTTAATTTTCACCTACAAAAGGTTCATTGTACTATCGATTTTTAAGTATTCCTTAAGAGAGCGTGAGCGTGTAAAATCAAACTCGATTTCGCTTCTAATTTTCGAGCCAAACCAGTAATTACGTCATTATTGTTGAATTGTTACAAAGTCACTATGTACTTTACACGTGTTAATGGGTATTCGGTACAATTATTGGTTACTTAAGGTATTTTTCCAGTGTAACAATTTGTGAAAATTTAAACTATAAGCGTCAAAATACTTTTTTTAAATACACAAGTGGATAATGAATTTTATCAATATTCAAATTACCATAATGATTAAGCGATAAAAGTTGTAGATAATTTATATTTGAAGAAAATAAGAATAATATTAAAAAACACAATGATTGGTCACGATGAGACAGAGTGGGATAAAATAGAAAAAATGTTTACGTGCGTGTTGAAATTTCTTCTTTTCCCCTTTCCCTTTTCGCCTTTTCCCGTATTTCTCTTGCCTCTTTCCCCTTTTCTCTTTCTTCCTTCTCTTTTCCCCTTTATACTTTTTCTCTTTACATTTTATCCTTGTTCCCTTTCCCTTTTCTCTTTTCTCCTCTTTCTCCTTTTATGATTTGCCCTTTCCCTATTCCCCTTTGACCTTTTCTCTTCCTTCTTTTCCTTCTTTCCGTTTTTCTTTTCCAATTTTCCCTGCCTCCTTTTCCTTCTCTCTTTTCCTATTTGGCCTTCCTATTTCCCGTTTTCTTCTTTTCCTTTCCCATTTTCTTTTCCTTTACCTTTTCCTTCCTTTCTTTCCCTTTCCCCTTTTTTAATTTCCCCCTGCCCCTTTTATTTTTTTCTATTCCTATTACCTTTTCGTCTTCTCTTTTTTCAAATACTGTTTTTATTGTTTCATACGCTTTTTGGATTAAGCCCTCTGCTGTACAAGTAGAGCAAAACTGTTATAACATGAATATGTTAGATGCGGACAAGTAATAAATCATAACTTTAGCGTTATAAATTTTTCAAGTACAAATCTCCCTTTTTCCTCTTTCCCCTTTAGCCCTTTCCCGTTTTCATATTTCTTATTTACCTTTTTTTTCTTTTCCTTGACCGCTCCTTTGCCTCTTCCCTTCCTTTTCTGCTTTTGCGCTTGACCCTTTTCCTTTTCCTCTTCTTTATCTCCCCTTACCTTTTCCTCCCTGACCTCTTCTCTTTTTTCCCTTTTTTCTATTTCCCAATTTACATTTCCAATTTTCCTCTCTTACCCTTTTTCCTTCCCCTCTCCTCTCAACCTTTTCCCTTCTTTCTTCAATTTTTTCCTTTGTTCTCTTTTCTTTTAACACTTTTGTTTCCCTTTTTTTATTTTCCTCTTTTCATTCCTTTTTCCACTTTGCCCTTTCCTATTTTTCCTTTTTCTTCTCCCTTTCTCTTCTCCCTTTATCTTCCTCTCTTTCCCTTTTTCCATTTTCCTTTCTCCCCTTTTATCCTTTCAGCTTTTCCCTTTTCCTTTTTTTATACTTACATACTGTACCTACTGTTACTTACTATTTTTATTATTCTATACCTTTTTTAAATTAAACTCTTTGCTGTACAAGTAAAGCAAAACTGTGATAACGAGAATATGTTAGATGTGGACACATAATATATCATAACGTGAAAGTTATACATTTTTCGCGTCAAAATCTCACTTGTCCCTCTTTCCCCTTTCGCCATTTTCCGTTTTTATTTTTCCCCTTTTTCATTTTTCTCTTTTTCTTTTTCTTTTCCGTTCCCTTTTTCCTTCCTTTTCCGCTTCTCCTCCTGCCCCTTTACACTTCATCCTCTTCCTTTTTCCCCTTTCCCTTCTACCTTTTTCTTTTTCCCGCTTTTCCTATTTTTCAGCTTACATTTCCCATTTTTCTCTTTTACATTTTACCTTTTCCCTTTTCCTTTTTCCCCTATTGGTTTTCTTCTTTTTAATTTCTTCTTTCCCTTTTCTTCTTTACCGTTTCTTCTTTTCCTTTTCCGCTTTTCCCTTCACTATTTTCCCTCTTTCATCGCCTTTTTCCTTTTCTTTTTTTTCCTTCTTCCATTTTTACTTTTTCCTTTTCCCTTTATATCCCGTCACCTTTTTCTATTTCCCTGTTCCAATTTCCCTTTTCTCATTTCTCTTTCGCCCTTTCCATTTTCCAAACACTTTTTTTTATTTTATACGTTTTTTGCAAGTCAATTCTTGACCGATTTTGAATTTTTTTTTTAATTAAGCATATTGTTTAACTAAGATTACCGTCGCCCAATTTTTGAATTTTCATTTGTTTAGACATTTATGTTAATGCAAATAGGGAAAAAAGTAGATTTTTTTGTTTTCCTTTTTTATTTTCGTGGAAAAATTTTTTCAATGTTCAGCATTACTGAATTAGATGCGCGAGGATGTTTGAAAACTAACAAAATTATGATCTAGTTAGATGAATTGTTATAAATAAATTAAATGGACAAACAGTCTTAATTAGAGATTTTTCGTTTTTTAAGTTCATTTTTGCTTCCAAATGACTTGCTTTTATTCACAAAATGATACTCGCAAATGTATATTTGTGATCTCATATTTTTTAAATTTTATAAACAATTTATATAAACGATTTATATAAGCAAATGCCTAGTGTGAACATTTAAAGGCAGAGGGAAATAGTTTTTCTCTTAATTTTTTAAAAATTATTTTTTGAGTGATATGCTGTAATGAAAATTTGTAATTCGATACCTTTTTAATATTTTATAAAAAAATTATATAAAAAAATGTCCACTTCAGACATTTAAAGGCAGAGAGAAATATTCTTTTCTCTTAATTTTGGTAAATTTATATTATTACTGATGTTAATTAATAAAAATTTGTTATCTAATATTTTTTTATTATTTATAAACAAATTCTATAAACAAAAGCCCAGTGTGGATATTTGAGGGCAGAAAGAAATAGCCTTTTGTTTTAATTTTGTTAAAATTATCTTTTCAGAGATGTTTATTAATCAAAATTTATAATACGACATGTTTTTAATGTTTCAGAAAGAAATTATATAAACAAATGCCCAGTGTGGACATTCAGAGACAGAGAGAAATAGTCTTTACTCTTGATTTTGTTAAAATTATGTTTTCAGTGATGTTTGATGATAAAAATTTGTAATTTGATATTTTTTTAATAATTTAACACACAAATTGTATAAACAAATGACCAGTGTAGTCATTTAGAGGCAGACAGAAATAGTCTTTTCTTTTAATTTTGGTAAAATTATGTTGACAGTGATGTTTAAGGACAAATATTTGTAATTTATTATTTTTTATTAATTTCATAAACTAATTATATGATGGAAAGTTGTGATTCGATATTTTTAAAATAATTTTATAAACAAATTATATAAGCAAATATCCAGTGTGGACATTTAGAAGGAGAGATGAAGAGTTTATGTCTTAATTTTGTCGAAATTATATTTTCAGTGATGCCAAATAATAAAAATATGTAATTTGATGTTTTCACTTATTTTATAAACAAATTATATAAACAAATGGCTGGCGTAGACATTCAGAGGCTAAGAAAAATAGTTCTTGCCTTAATTTTTGTTAAATTATGCTGCTAGTAATGTTTGATGACAAAAATTTGTGATTCAGATTCTTCAATAATTTTATAAACAAATTATACAAACAAATGTCCAATGTGGACATTCAAAGGCAGAGAAAAATAGTCTTTCTCTTAATTTTGT
>JAUELO010045279.1:0-10241 GCA_032357855.1 Amphibolips quercusostensackenii | reverse complement strand
CTTTTGCGCACTCGAGGCCTGACATAGTTCTCCTCGAATTTGAGAAATAAACCATGGTCGTTATTGAATTTTCGGCACTATCTGACAAAAACATCAAAGCCAAGAAAAATAACAAGAAAGTGGGATATAAAGACCTTATCAGGGACTTGCGACGCTTATTCGTAGAATTTCCAATCAAGGTGATTTTCTTGATTATCGGAACTTTTTGAGGTGCCAAGCTTTCACTGGTTAATAGCCTGAAAAGCATCCCTGCGTGTCAACAAAATGCTAAGACGCTTGCGGGGAAAATGCAAAAGGCGGTTTTCCTTGGGTCGTTCCATATCCTCAGGGTGCACGGAACTTTTTCCGGATCATCGTATTGAGTCCGTCATTGATTATAGCCACCTATATCACGGTCGTGAGACGTGGTTACAGATAAAATTTTACTGCGATTTCGCTGAGAGCGGGTGCAGCATTTTAGATTAGCACATGCGACCAGCAAAATCTTGCGGTTGTCCTTATGACAAACATTTAACTATATATTTTAAAAATAAGTTGAGCAACTACTACAGATTCTCACTGGAAGCATTTTCTATCCGTGAAAATGAAACCAGTTCTTAGTAAAATTGCGGTGATTCACACCGATTGCCACGTTCTAAGACTGTGAGATCAATAGACACAGGGTACGACGAAATAACAACGAAAACGTCCACAAAACCCACTTGTGGCTTGAGAAAACAGAGAGACCCACGGATAACAGCTCTCTGCATTTATCTATGTGCCTTGGCATGTATCTGGCAAACAAATGTCAATTTGAGGTTACAACCAGTCGCAGCTTACCATCCTCAAAAGCACTGATCACAAACTGATTATTCTGGGCACAGTCTCCGCAGCTCCCTTGTGAGGTCTCAATACTTCTCTTCCTGTGCCTTCTCCTCAGCTGTGACGTTGCAGTCGCCTGAAGATGAAAATTCGATCACGAATATAGTGCGTTACTTAAAGTTCTAGATATCCTAGCTATTTGAATAACGTAGTTTCCAAAAATGTGGCACATTTCGTACCACCCATTGACTCTATTAACTTCGGAGCGTTGGGCAGGGCACAGTTGCGGCTAATACCGTCATCGTATTGGTTCTACTTGCATCTACTCAGCGTATGCCTACCACGCACTGCACCTATTGCTTGGAACATCTTGACTTAAGATAAGGCTACGGTAAGCTAAGATGAAAATAACACAGTCTTTGCACGCAAAAAATAAAACCCTGTGTGGATAGATAAAATCCGAATGATTTAGGAAAAATAAACGTAGGTTGCATCGAGAAAACACTGATATTCTACATTTCTCTTGAAGTTTTTGTGCATTTTCTTGTCGAGGAGCTGTTGGCGGAAGTTTGTTATCTCTGCTATCTTTAATGCCGCTTTTAGAAGTAAGGCATCTAAATGGATTAATGCACTTTCCTTACTTCTGATGTTATTACTAAGGCCTAAAGTCCCGGCCGCCTAGGCCGTAAATTTGTTAAGGAAGGCTTCTATGCCAATTATCTCGCGATTCCTAACTATTTTTAGCAGAGGATATTTTTCATTTGCGATTACGCTAGCTGTACTCAGGATAACATGGTTATGAAGACATTAGATTACAAGAGCGAAAAATCAAAAGACCAAAGATTTTAAAGGAGACGCTTGTATCTGCTTCAGAAAGTCTCGTTCACAAATGTTATATTGTGAATGCGATTCAAAGACACTCCTTGTTATAGATAGGTCTCTCGTAAATCAAGGTGTCTGATACCACTTGAATCCTTGAGCTCAGCGTATCCAAAAACGCCAGCAATTTATCCTGCTTTAGGTAAATCTTGGTTTACTCATCGAAGCCAAAGTCCATACCCATCTTTCCTGTGTATACCTCGCCTACACTTAAAGCACTAAAGCTGCCTGCTGCACATTTTTGAACCAAGTTGTTTCTTAATGTCGCTTATTCTTCTCCGTCTGTGGCTTTTTAATGAATCGGTTGGGAATATCATAGCCAGTTCACGAGATGTATGCAGATTGATTTCGCAAAGACCGTTGCGAAATATGCCAAAGCTGTTAGTGTTTCTGACATCATAGAGCGTGCATGCGCGCCATGAATCCTCTACAAACAGAAGAAAGACTAGCACCGTAGATGTCCAACAAGTCATCCCTGATTTGATCCATCCACTCAACAGCGTGAGCATCCCGCATGTCTATCGCGTCGTCTTGTTTTCATTCAACTTATTTTCAACACCCAGAACTCCAAGGTGATCAAGGCTATTTTCCGCAAATTGATGAGTGCTCTGCGCGTTCGATTGTTTTTAACTAAATCTACGACCGGGTTTGGTCGTGCAATTGTTGTTTGCAGGAGCAGCTAGGAAATGGTTCCGAACGGTTTCGACGCTTGCCACGACTCAGCTTAAGTGTTTGTTTTTGGGACTATCACTGGACAATTATTAACGGCTATTCATCAAGTATTTCAACCGTATTCAGTAGATACCCGTAGTTCAGGGATCCTCTTTTCATAACCCGAGGACGCGTTTGTTAGATTTTTCAGAGCCCTTTCCCTTTTATTCTAAGGAAATCGAAACGAATAGTATAAATAGATTGATAGATAGATAAAGAAATATATATCCTACGTCATATATATTATCAACGTCACTTTCATCAGTCTTCTCCTTAACCTCTTCATCATTACTTAAACTATCCTGTGTCGTAGCTCTTAGAGTTTCGCCTATTATTCCTAAAAATAGCAAATAAATCTAATAAATATAATTAAATTTATTTGTATTAGTTATATGCTAATCAAAGTCGTATTGAAATAAAAAAAGTAAAGAAGTTCCCTCAAGAAGAATTTTGATAGCATACTACGAGCTTTTAATCAGATTATGTGAACATTTTAGTAAAATATTGCTACCTCGCTCAAATGAAATATCAGAATTGTAGCAACTGAAATGGAAATATTATTTGCTATTGCATACAAATTATAGACAAAATGTTATTCTTTTTTTGATTGAAAGTTTTAAAGGATACTACTATAAATTACGTATTGCTTGCTCGTATTCCTTTAAATAATCTTCAATATGCCTGTAACAAAAAAAATTATTTTGTGTAAAAAAACATATTTGATTTATTTCACATGCAAAATTATTATTGGCGGACTTTAGAAATGAAAACAACATTTTTCATTAAAAAAAAAATAAAAACCGTAGAGTTCTATGTTTATAATATATTTTACTTTTCCTCGAAATATCACAATTCACGTACTTAAGAAAAAAGCATTGAATTATTCTAGTAATTTTCAACCAGCTTTTTGAATACAAAGAAAAATTAATGAAGGCACAAAACTTTGCTTCTTCTATATGCGACATCTGTCTAGAAAGTATCCGACCTTTTGATGTACTAGGGTAAGAGTTAATTCTGCTCAATGCTGATGTTATTGCCTTCAAAGTTATCCACTTTGAAAGCAGCAACATTCTTCTAGCAATCCTATCACTTTCGAAAGCAATTTCTAAATTCATCTTCTGAAATAACTAACAGCTGCTTTATCGCGCATATATATATATATATATATATATATATATATATATATATGCATTTATATTAAAATTTATGATTTAAGAGACAACTAGAAATCACAGTGCCTAATTTTGCGTAAGGAAGTTTTACCCCAGAAATTGCTAAATAAGCAGCGATTAATGGGTAAGTGCGTTGTCGTGTTCAAGGACCCAGTCGCTACTTTTACACTAATCAGGCCGCTCCTTTCTTTTGCTTCTCGTAATCGCTTTATAACTTCTTGGTCATACTCTTTGTCTACCGTCAGATCTTTTTAGTCATATTCTGGGTGCACGAAACCTTCTCATTACGCATTTTAAGGCGTTATAGCCAGTGTAGACCTGCCAGAGAAGGGCTACCTTTGCACTGCGGTACGTTCACTCTTAAGTCGACTAAACACTCTTGAATTAAGGTATCACTAGAAGACTTAACACCATTTTTGACTTATAATGATGTTTTTCAAAAATTAATAGCCAAGTTTTTACAACACCAAAATACATCCTAAGGGGTAGTACCGACCAAAATGGGTACTTCTAAATTAAAAAGGGTAGTCCCAAATTTAAAAATCGTTAGTAAGTATAAAAATTTTTACAGCTTTATATGACACAGTTTGTGTAGCAGGATAAAAAATTCCATGAGAAAGATGAGTAAAACACTTACTACACCTTACGGGACCACAGACCTTTTTTTTAGGATTCGTATACTGTACGGACGGGTAGTTTCAAATCTGGTTTAGAATATAATTTGGCTGACACAAGTTGAATAAAGATTCACATGTCTCTGTCACTTAGTGCAGCACCTTACTAAGGTCCCGCCTCAATGATAAATACTTGTTTAATGACAACAGCACAATTTGGTATAAAGTTAGAACACACTGTCGGATACTTTCCTTACAAACACGTCTAGTAGGTAAATCGATGTTTTTTCATTTTTTCCGGTATGGTCGATCAAAATTCATTCTCCTGATGTGAGAATAAATTCATATTTAATTACATAAAAGGAAAAAAAATTAGAATTGCACGTTTTTTTTGAGTAAAGAACAAAAAAAATGGTAATTATAAAAGTTGTGTAAAAAAATCGAAATTTGATGACTTACTTCCTAAAAGTGCCTAATTGCTTTTCCTGCTCTTGAAGATATTTACGGACGGCGTCAGTCACTATATCTTTCACTGGCTGCAGGTCAAATAATTTATGAACACCATCATTTGATGAATCAACATCGGCGATTTCGGTACAGAATACAGACAATACAACAGCACAGTTGGACATGAATAATCTAGCCATTCTGTTAATGTTAGAAATAGTTTTATTACAGGACATAAGGCTTAGTATATAGATGGTATGGTAGAGTGATAGAACATGTTTTTAAACCTGTCATGAACTTCTTGGAAAATTTGTAAAATTCTCCCTGTTTGACACATATTTCGAATTTTGTATCTTTAGCCTGCGTAGAGGATTCCCAATTCAGAACGTTTTTAAACCAAAAAAAAGTTTGTTTAATCAGTTCAAATACTTGTATTTAGTATATCTATCGGATTCTGTATGTTTGGTATTGCCCACAGCTAAATAATTATTTTTCCAAGCGAAAGAGCGTGAAAAGTTAGGCTGGAACAGGCTGAAACAACTTCTTGTGACCAGTGCTTTTCGAGCACTTTAGATGTTAGAAAACGTAGCTGCTGTAAAGAAACGCTTTAGCGGAGATAGGGATATCACCCACCGACAGATTCCACACATGTTGGGTTCACTTTGCAAATTAGGATTTTACAGTCAAGAAGTTAAATGCTTTGAGTCCGGGCATTTAAGCATGTTGGCAGCATCATTACGGGTAATGAGATTTGACTGCACTATTATGACGTACTAACAATATTTCAGAGCAAGATGTGGCTGATCGAAGAAGAAAAAAACTGTTAGTATTGTGTCAAGGAGTCGTATTAGAAACACAGCACCAGAAGTCACTAAGTAACGATTTAGGAACATAAGCCTAAAATCTGTGTCCAACACGTGGACCTTTCACCACGATTATGCTCCAGCGCACAAGTCGAACATCACGCTCGCTTTTATGGGCCCTTGTATTAATAATGATTTTGATATCTCTTTTTACACTCTCATCCTAATGAGAAGGTATTAGCTTAATGTATAATTTGACTTAGTCAGTTTTTATCAAATCTCCAAGTTTTGAGACCCCCTGAGCCCGAAAAAAGAAAGATTTTAACGAAGTTCTTAGCCTGTCTGTCAGCCTGTCTGTGATCTGCAGTCTGTGAGCACGATTACTTTCGTAAGGCTAATCAGGTTGAATTGAGCTTTAGCACACGTTTGAAAGGCAACAAGTTAGTTAACCAGCCATATTGAACCAACGGTTCTGGTTTCACCCATCGAAAATGTTTTTTTAAAAAAAAAAAAAATTTCGACAATACACATATTTTTTGTTTTAATCGTGAAAAATGCTATTAAAAATAAAATATTCAATTTTACGATAAAACTATGCAAAATACGAAAAAATGACTTACCAAAAATTGTTCATCCAAAAAAGCTCTACAAATTAGTTGTTAATCATTTTTTTTTTATAAGACGTGTAGTTTCTGTTTTGATCGTAACCGCACACCTACGGCGCGTAGCTGTTGTTTCTCGCGCTCGATAATATATTTACCTCGCGCTAGGCGCTTGTTCTTTGTATTTTTCCTACATTAGTGCACAGAACTTTAAAATTGAAGTTCGAAGCATCGAGAACTGTAATTTGGTGATTGTGTATTCTTTTTTTGTTTAAGCTCCTTCAGCTTTAACAAGCACATTCTCATCACGTATCTCGTGCTTTGCACTTAGTTTTATCCAAAATGTAAACTTTTATACATTATGTACAAAACTATTGTATCAAATGTATATTATATTCATTATTGTACTTGGGCCTGGGATTTCTCATTCAGTTTTTTCAAAAAAACGTCGAAAAATTGTATTGATTTTGAATACTTTAATGTTTTTTTTTTGCAATTATTTTTATTCTCAGATTTCTTGAAAAATGTATTTTGTCAATAAATTAATATTATACTTTTGTCTTTTAATTGTTTCATTTGTCTTTTGTGTCGTTTTTCAAAAAAAAAATTTATTTGTATTCTCATTTTTTACAAATACGAGAAAATCTACTCGTCCTATGCGAGAAAAATAAATAGACAAAAGTTGCTTAACAAAAAAAACAATTTTTTATAATTTATTTTTTGATAACATGCAAATTTCTGGTTCTAATCATAAAAAATGACATACCAAAAAACAAGTTAAATTTATAGAAAATAGACACAAGGTACGATAAAATATTTAATATCATATTCAGTTGCATAACTTCGTTATGAAAATTTATTTTTGATCTTTTTGCTCACGAGAAACGTGATAAGAATGTGTTTGTTTAAGCAGAAGGAGCTTTAACAAAAGAGAATTTACATTCACTAAATTTTAGTTGTCGCCGGTTTGACTTTTAATTTTAAGGGTCCTTTTAAAAATTCGGGGAAAGCAAAATGACTCAGAGCGAAGCGCGAAATTTAACGTGGGCACGCTCAAACTTGCGAACGAAGTGATCCGCGCGCGATGAAAATGTGCCGTCACAACATGCACATTTTTTCAGTTGCATTATTCAATTTTAATCACATGTCATCTTGTGTAATAATCTTTTAAAATTTTATGTAATCTATGTAATCTGTAGTAATCTCTCTTTTCTTGTAGCCACAATTGGTACTTCTACCCTACTTTAGAAATAATCCTGAAATATTTTCTCTTTAGAAAATTAGAAGACACATTATTAAGCTTTTTAGTGATTCTTTAAATAATTTTCTCACTTAAGAAAATGTAGGAAGGTTTTAGTGTAATTCTGAATACACTTTTATTAAGTTAATATTTTCATGGATTTTAGATGAAAAAAATTAGGGGTACAAACGTTTTTAGAATATCAGTTGCATAATAAAAAGCAGCCATACAAAGTATTTTTAAATAATAATTGTCTATACTATAGAAATGTCTCTCTCATTAATATAAATTGGATATCATTTGGATATTTAATGTCACGTACCTTTTTTATTTTTATTTTCTTTCAAAGACTCTAGTTTTTCCAAAACAGGAACAAAAGGAAGTGTGTCACAAAATGCATTGTGCTGTATGCTGAATTTTATCGGAACAAACAAGTAACTCCAACGCATCAATCAAAAAAATTATAAGTGACGACTTTGTGATAACCACTATATGTCGTACTAACTATTATACGTCGAGTTAGAGAATGAAAATATTGAATAATATAAGTGTGTATACCATTGTGTTTTAGAATCTTTCGGAGATGTGTATCCCAAGCTTTCTATTTTTATAAAAGAATTTTAAACATCTTGACAGAAAACTGCAAGTTAGTGCAAATAGCTTCTAAATCAATTACAAACGAAATTAGCTGCATCGACATAACGGATGCTCTGCGTAGGGTACAATCAAGCGGCTGATGACAAGTGCGAGGATAGAAACGACGCACAGTGGTCTATTTTACAAATTTTACTTTCAAAACCTAATATTTTTCGAACGAATTGACCAAAATGGACGTTCTTCGAACGATATTAAAACTTATGAAATGCGCAATCAGGGAAAATTATAGAGAAAAGTTTTTCTAAATTTGTTAACAGGAAAAATGCTGAGAAAGTCCTTCATTTTTTGCCAAAAATTACAAAATTGTACTAGAACTACAAACAAAAAAGTTTTCTAAAGTGCAAGACATCATATTTGAAAGACTTTTTAATGCTAAATTTAAATCTGTCAGGAAAAGTAGATAAGCGTATTTCCCTTTAAAAAAATGCGGTTAAATATGAAAAATCAAACATAGAGAGACACAAGTCGGAAATATGATTATTGCAGGAATAAAACTATAAATAAAGACACGTAACATTCAATCGACATATGTCCATGTTTCAATTACCTATTTTCTTCAATAATAAAATTTCATCACTCAAATTTATAATCCTGTTACCGCGAACGTAATCTTTGGCGACAAACTTCACGAAATCATGTAACAAATGCATTTTCTTTTTTTATGTTTGTTTCACTAAATCCGACCTATCATTTTTCATTTTGAAATTTTAATATTGGATTTATATCGATCGATCTTAAAAACGTAAATATAACTTATTTTGTAAAGTTTCACAAATTTTTATAATTTTTGTGCTGACATGTTGGATTTGACATTCTTTATTTAAAAATTTTGACTTCAGATTTGAGTTTAGCGATCCATAAAACTTAAATATAATAACATTCATTACATTACCATCATGTTTCCGACTTGTGTCTCTCCATTGGATTTTTCATATTTAAACACATCTTTCTCGACAAGAAAATAGGCTGCACTATTTTTTCTGTCAAATTTAAATTCAGCATTAAAAACTCTATAAAATATGATGTCTTACACTAAACAAAACTTTCTTTTTGTAGTTCTAGTACAATTTTGTAAAATTTGTCAAAAAATTTCAGACTTTTCCCGCATGTTCCAGGTTGGAAAATTTAGGAAAACTTTTCTCTGTAATTTTTTCTTATTCTTCGTTTGATAAGCTTTAATCTTTTTCAAATAACATTTATTTTTGTCAATCTTTTCAAGCAATATTAGGTTTTGAAAGTAAATTTTGCAAAATAGCCTACTGTGCGACGTGGCTATAATACAAGTGAAACTTTTTTTCGATTTCTTATATGATGATGAACTTCAATAACGAGATCGTCAAGGCTGGTGAATAATGTCCATCACCAGATATTGTTTAAACAGTTAAAACAATTCCGTAGGAGATATACAGATTGAAATTCAAATAATAACTTTCAACAACACTTACGGCGTGTTTTTGCAAGTATGTCATATGTACTCATATGTGTATGTTACATATGTATTCTCCAAAATTATGAAGTGTTTTCAGAAATTGTTGATTCGTATATTTTTCTAACGGATATGGTTACTGTCTGTCAGCTGGTTAAATACGTTTTTTTTTGTCTGAGCAGATTGTAATCTGACTGCCAGATGCACTTTTCTCTAAACATCTCCCAGCGCATTGAACAAAGGACAGGACATCCATTTGGCATACAGAAGCATTTTGTCTAAGTGGGATCTCCAGCTACCAAATACTTCCGCTTACGATCCTCTTTCTGCCTAAGAACCCTCTCTAAGCCATATTTCTCCTTGGAAAAGTGGATTGTAGCCTCCTTTAAACACATTATTTTAGAGATGATGATATGAAAAGACGTGATGAGGTATCAGAATTTTGTTAGCTGCTCTTGCTGTATTTAAAAAATAAAGAGTCATCTGATGTCATATTGGTGCCTGGTGTGATTACGAATATGTTGACAAAAATTCTCTGATATGTTGCCTTTTTGAGTAAATTAGGGTAACAAAACAGAAACAAAAAAATTTTGGGCTTTTTTTGGAAGCAAATAAGAAACTAAAAAAAAAAATATCTTTAGAGCTATGTCCGTCAAAATTAAAGGATGTTAATATAGAGCCGTCAAAAACAGCTATTCCCTGAAGCTCGCGTGAGTCTTAGCACCCTCCTCGCTCAAATATCAGGCGCAGCGCCACAAAGTACACACCTCTGAGTAAAGTAGACTATAGCCCTCACTTTTGATTTGATTGGATTTTTTTTTTATTTGAAGGATTATTGAATTTAGAAAAAAACTAGAATAAATAACTTCCTGATAAAAATCGCAAGAAT
>JAUELO010045270.1:0-10242 GCA_032357855.1 Amphibolips quercusostensackenii | reverse complement strand
ATGTAAAAGTGATGCAAGAATATAAAAGATTCCTTGGTTCGAGAAAAGTCGATTGACCTATAACATTAATATATTTCATCAAAGATTAAGGAAGTTATGGTCATTTATATTATATTGAAAATCGATTTTTATAGTGAAAATTTTCTCATTCTCATAATTTAAAGTTAATGTGAGAATAGAAAAGATGTGTTGATTCGAGACAAATTGATTGGCCTATAATATTGATACATTTTATTGAAGAGAAAGGAAACTATGGTAATGCATGATATTTTAAAATACGTTTTTTTATAGCAAAACTTTTTTCTTTGACATAATTCAGAGTTGATGCAAAAATATAAAAGATTTCTTGGTTTAAGACGAATCGATTGACTTATAATATTAATACATTTTATCAAAGAGTAAGAAAGTTATGATAATTTATGTCATTTATATTATATTAAACATCGATTTTCATAGTAAAAATGTTCTCATTCTCATAATTTAAAGTTGATGTGAAAACAGAAAAGACGCGTTAATTCGTGACGATTCGATTAACCTATAATGTTGATACATTTTGTCAAAGAGTAAGGAAGCTATGGTAATGCATAAGATTTAAAAAAACGGTTTTTGATAGTAAAACTTTTTTCGTTAACATAATTAAAAATTTATGCTAGAACGAAAAAGATCCCTTGATTCGAGGCAAACCGACTGACCTATAATATTAATACACTCTTTTGAAGAGTAAGGAAGTTATGCTCATTCGCAATATTTAAAACATCTGTTTCAAACAGAAAAGGTTTTTTCATCAACATAAATCAAAGTTGATGCATGACTAAAAAAGACTTTTTGACAATACATTTTTAAATAAAATAATTCAGTCAATTTTTGTAAAAAAATCATAAAGTTAGAAAAGAGATATAGTGTGACAGAATTTCCCCCTTCCCTTTTTCATCTCGAAAAATTACCATTTAAAATTCAAAATTTTATATACCTGAGTTTTCATTGTATTTTAAACAAATTTTTGTATTACTTTATCATTTTGCACTTTTTGTTGATTTCTATTTTTAAATTGATCAAAATGAAAACCTTAGAATGTCTATTATTTAAAAAATCACTAATGCTCCCCCTATGAGGAAGTAAATATATTTGCTAACGGAAAGCAAAGTGCTCGTGAAATGAGCACCATATAAATATAAGTAAAAATAAAGTGGAAACGCTTGAGATCGAATTCACAGCTAGTTTATCCCTGAGTCTGAACTCAGAAAAAAAGTTGCTTGTACAAAAAGGACTGTTTTTTGAATATACATGGAAATTTGGTTGAATAAAACAAATTTTGGTTGAATAAACAAAACATTTGACTGATATAACAAAATTTTTTTGTTGAAACAATCAAATACTACATCTGCTGAAAGATTTGGTAAAAAAATTAAAAAATGTAGTTGGGGTTACTAAATATTTTGTTGTCCATATAATAGCTATATTTTATGGTTGAACCAACAACGACTTTGTTGATTCAACCAAACAGTTTTCTGAGTGTACATCTGAGATACACTAAGGAACATATTTGGATGGCCGAATAGAAGTTTGGTTGTTCTAATCAAATTTGTTGGTTCCTTTAGAAGCAAAAAACCGTTTGGTTAAACCAACCAAATTACTTCGTTAAACCGTTTCGTTCATTGAGCTTAATAACCATGATGTGAAAAGTAGATGGTCTAGCTTTCCCAGGTATTATAAATAAAAATAGTACATAAATTGTGGAGAAAATATTTTAAAATACATATTTTTATTTATTCCTATAACTCCTGAAGAATTTTTTTAACAAAGTTTACCTTTTTGCATAATTCGTTAACTTAGTTTTAATTCTTTGAAATGTCAAAATATTTTAATTCATTTAAATAATAACTTCGATGTAAAAAATTTTGAAATCTTAATTTTTTTACTGAATTATGTAATAATAGGTAACGAAAATAGAAAAAGCGAGATTTTATGATTTTTGAAGAAAACTTAATTTTTTCAACAAGTGGACTTAGCGCCGTTTTGCTTTCCCTGCTTCAATTAATAATTGTTTAATATAAATTTGAAAATTTAAACGTTTTTATTATGACAGTGTCATCTAATTATAAATATATGGAGCAAAATTCAATCAAAAATAGTTCCAAAAGCTTTAATTTGAAGTTTAAAATTATTTAACTATTAAGGATTTGTATTTGAATTGGGATTGTAAAGAAATCTTTTCAGGGATAGAACTACTATGCTTTTTCTGTTCTCAGAATCAGCATTGAAACCGTTTAAAATATTGTAAAATTTTTTGTTCATGCCATGGAAATTAATATAACTATTAAACTATTAGTAATTTTTAATTAGTATTATTTCATTAAACTTCTAAACAAACGCTGCATTAAAATGGTTGTATTTCAACTATTCCGATATTTTGATGAATGGTTTTATTTTTGTGAGTCAATAATATATTTTTTTCATTTTAGCTGCGTTCATTTATATAAATTACTTAATTTTTGAAACAATTCTCTCTGTTCTTTAAATCAAGGACATGGTTCTTTGAATCAAATAATATTTTGTCAACTATTTTACATGTTATTCTGAACAATGTATCGCATCTTAGGACCACATAAATATTAACTCATATTAAAACCCCATTTCTTTATGTCCAAGCAATATTTAGTAAAATTTAGCGTACACTTCTTTGAAACATGAAATCACATCTTTCAATTATAAAAAATGTTTTACTACAGCCGATGGACTTTAATTTGTTTGATAGAAATATTTTCTTGATTTAATATCACATTTGAGTTTATCAACTACCTACTTTCTTAACAAAAATCTCTGATTTTTTTCACCAATAACAACTTTCCTTTGCTTATGTAATATTTCACTAAATAAGGTCAATATTAATTTCCAACAATAAGTTTATACTTATGATTTAGCTAAAACCATTTCTTTGTAGTGAAGAAATGTTTTAGGGATTTATTCAGTACGATCATTTGTTTAAATCAAGTGAGTTTTCTTTTATTGAAGATTTTTTTTTGAGTGCATTCCGAGTTGAAATTTTGGTCCTAGTTCCGCCCTGCATGATTTCAGTAAAGACCTCCTTTAATTCTGCTTAGCCCTCCACGTCCTCTTTTGAATCCCGTTAGACCTACTTTAGCCCTCGAAACCCTCTTTTTATTCGATTGCGTCCTGACGACCTATGTACTTTTTCATATTGATATAATATAATTATTCAATATATTTAGTTATTTATTTTAATTATTTAATTAACTAAATTCGTTGATATGCATAACAAAAACACTTATTGTATATAAGCATGTATAAACAGTAATTGTATATTGTATATAAACTTTTGTTTCGTTGCGATACGTTATCCAAAAAATACCGAATCTTTTGTTTCTTTTTCGTCACGTTATGACAGATCGGAAAAAAGTTAAAAACTAAATTTTTATAACGTCATTAAAACAAAATTAAAAACCAAATTGTTATAACCTTATATTTTACCCGTCTGGTTTTTGATAGTACATAAGATGCACAAAGATTTGAATGAACTATTTTTTACATTTACGTGTAATTAAGAAATTGGTTACAATTTCGGTATTTTAAATAACGTAACCCAAATCGAATGAATAAAGTTACATTTTGGCATCATAGAAACATAACGAAAATCACGAAATATTTTGTTTCGTTTCGGTCAGGTCTCTGATCTTATTTTCTGTTTTTTACGGGGAAACACTTACAGGACATTTTTCATTTGCATTATTTTTAATACACGAACCATAACATTTAAATAGAAAATTATACTAGTTTTCGGAGAATGTACAAAAAAAACTGTTTTTTAGATGCAGCTTTAAGTAATTCCACTTTTTTTTGGTGAAAAATTATAGATATTATACCAGATATTGGGTGTGAGCTTGTAGAACATTGTGAATCATAATAATAATGTTCAATAAAGTAGGTTCTGAAAGGTTTTTTATGGAAATAATAAGAAAGCCTTCCTTAAAATTTTCAAAAAATTCCAACTTAATTCATAATTTATTCTTTGTAGAATTTTGTATTTTTCTCTTCAACATAAATATTATGATAAGCATTTATTTATTCAAATATAATTTGCGAGTTTTAAGGTATACTTTTTACTCATATTGTACTTCGTGTAGTTGTACACTTAACATTTTTTGATTCGCATTAACATTTATAATGACGAAAACTTTTGTTTTTATTGTCCTTATGTTTCCTAGAAAGTAATAATCTAGAACAGTTTTTCAGGTAAAGAGCTCGATATCCTCTTAATGGATAAGTGACGTTACATGAGAAGATTACCGTTTACTTCTGGACAAGCAGACGAACACCAAAAGTATAGGGCCAATTTTATAATTTTATTATATTTCCATTAATAAACAGCACTGCTTTTTCACAAAAATTTGTAATTGACAGTATTAAAAACAATTACAGCCAATAGTAAAGTGATAAAAAGCATATCGAAAGTGATTGATGTAATTCCTGAGTAATAAGGTTTATTATAAAAATTGTGTTGAAAAAACAATATTGATTTTTATGGAAATATAAGCAGATTTAAAATTCTTTCCTATACTTTTGGTCTACGTGTGTTTCTCCTTAGGCAAATGGTCATGTGACGTCACTTTTCGTCTAGACGGATTCAAAGGCTGTAGCAAGGCCTCAACAGAGGAATTAGAAGGACCTATAGAGGGCTAAATTTTCTTAAAATTAGTCCCTCTTTTAGCCCTGAAAGTGGGGAAAATGGACTTTTGTGCCACTTTGGAGGACTAAAAGAGGGCTTAATTTAATACAAATCAAGACCTCTATAAGCTCTCCTAAGTCCTATTAAGTCCTGTAATCTAGAGGTATATAGGAAGGCTAAAATTTCGACTCGGGATAACTCTGCTTTGAGTCGTAGTTCAAGGATGCATGCATGCACTGTTTCCGATGAAGCTTTATTTATGAGATATTTGTATTTCATAAAAACATTCTGATCGTACGGTATTTGCAGAATTTACAGGAGCTAGTGTTTTGTAATGGAAATATAGCAGAATTTTGAAAGGCTCAATAACATGCTAGGTAAGCTAAACATGTTATGTCATTGCATTTAGTCTGTGTTATGTAGTTTAAAGTATTATCTGCTTAATTTACTAGTCTTCACAATGGATTTTTATGCAAAATTATCATCAGTAAGAAGAAATTATTAATATGTACGGAAATATATGTAGCTAGAAAGAAATAATTATAACTTTTGCAAAGAAAACTTTTCTAGTCCTTAAATAAAATTCCTGTTGAATCAATTAATCCAAAATTGAACATTAAAATAACGCGTCATAGGTATAGGTATTATTTTCATCAGTTAATGAAAAAGCTCTTTGATGCAACAAACACATATATTTGTTTGACAACTTCACAATTTTATTGCCTATCATCAATGGTGTCTACGTCTTTGACTGGGTCTCGGACTGGATGGATCCTGACTCGAGCTTGAAGACGTGGGTGATTGTGAGTAAACAGGTGATTGTGGGGGCGTTAACGGTTGAAGGTCCACATAAAAGATTTCATCATACTTTTCATGTAATTGTTCATTTAGAAGAACATGATGATGAAATACTATGTCTAGGAAAATCTGCTGCCTTGCCAAATCATATAGTGGATGAACCTGGTTACCGATACGTATTCCAAGTATATACACATCATCAGTTGCTGCCGAATAAAAACTCCCGTCAATTAATGGTATATAACCACCATGTCCATCTCCGTAAAAAGAAACACCATAAAAAGCAAGTGATCTCGAAATCCGCGTTCCTGTAGGGACGGACGTTGAGCTCAATTCTGCAAGAGCAAATACCCATGTAGAAATATTTGCCATGTTACAAGCTTCTGAATAAAATATTTGTTTAATTTAAAATTGACAGGCCAGGCCTGATCTAACTCATTTTTAAAGTGTCCGTTGATATTAGAGATTAACATCTAAAATGCAATAAAAACTTTTTAAATAAAAGCAAAGAACTGGAAATAAATTTATCCTCGTGAAAGCACAATAATCGGGCAGCTCACGACTTATTTTCACCTTGGTTTCAGGACGAGATCGTACGCATGGTCTGGCCCATGTGAACCCCTCGTGGTGACGATGGGCAGTCCTCACCATCAGCGCACTGCTACCCCGCTAGTCTTTTTCTTACTCTAGTTTACCTATATCCATAAAATAATTGACACCGATTGGAGAAATGGAAAAGGTAAATGCTGGACCGTTTGTTACCTTATGAAACTATGAATAGCTGTGACTGTGAGTTTCTTTGTATGTTTCGGATTTCAAAGATATTATTCGCCGTTCTAAAATAAGGTGGTCTTTTTAAAAGAAGGTTATTAATAATGCATGGCTTAAATAACTTCATGAATATAGGTTTTCTCAAGTAAGCAAAATACTAAAGGGGTAATGGTGCGCTGGTGGTTGGCCTACTGTCATCATTGGTGGTGCACAAAGAGGTATGTTAAATTGTTAACTGGCCATTATTCATATTAGTGAATAATTAATTGTTCGAAAAATCGCAATTCCTTAAATATAGTCGTAGAATCAACATTCAAGTTCTTAAATAATTGTTTAAGTAAAGCCAATATAGTGGGGTGATCACGTTTAATTTTCAAACCGCCGTTTTAACCTTTTTATTGTGTAGCCTAATTTTTGTAATTATTGTAGAATAGCGCGAGGCGCAAGCTGGAAAGAAGGCAGCACGGAGTACGCTGTCCCCACCGCTTCGTTGCGAATCTGTTGCCGGAGTCTGGGCCAATCAGCGGGCCAGCAGCGGCTTTCTTCTTTACTTAAGCTCCGGCGCCTCTCGCACATAAATACCGGTGCTCGCTGGAGAATCGCCACTGGCGTCCTGGCGACTACTCTGACGAGACCCGCTCTCGAAGTTCAGCCTTGAGAAATAGAGCCAATAGAAAAAAAAGAAATCTAACTCTCTCTCCTTCTCTCTCTTAGCGGTTTGCCTCCGAAGTTCCGCAGATTCATACTTCTTTCCTCGTGGTTTGCCCTCCGTGGTTCCAGCTCTCTCTCTCCTTGTCTTCTCTTGGTCGTTTGCCCTCGCGGTATCACCCTCTCTCTCCAGCTCTCTCTAAGTGGTTCCTTTCCTTGGCTCACCCCCGGCGAAACGACCTCGTCTAGGTACGTGGGAACAGACCACTCCGCCGTCTGGCGCGACTTGGCTACCATTAACACATTTTCCCCGCCTGCCAAGCACCCATGGATGGGCTCCAGGCCTGGAAATACTTACTCTCCGCCTAGGGCGTGCAGAGAATTCACTAGTCTCTTCCTAGCAGCCGGCAGAAGGGTGCCAAGTCCATGAAACAGCTAGAAGAGTTCCTGAGGAGGAACAGCTCGAGTTTGCCGTACGAGCTTCGGCTCCACAGCCGAGAAAATACCCACCTAGAGCCAACTAGGCAGCACCCGCTTTGCGCCGAAATTAGCGCCCGACTGGACAGCGCCCTGCTAGCGCCACACAAGACACCACCATTCACTGGACGAAATAGATCGGCGGAGAAACCGCCGCTGACTCATGAAGAAACAACGCTCTGCTACCACCGCACATGCCCCCTTTGTGATTAATCCGGATGCGCACAACAGATACCGGGCTTATATCATATTGGTGCCCAACTTAAGGCTCAAGAATACAGAATCTTGAGTTTCGGCAGAGGTCGAAGCAGTAGCCGATGCTGCGCTCACCGACTGCGTCTCGCCGCGGCCTAGGTAGGCCACCGACCAGGACGATGGCCACCCGCAGCACAATGGTTTCTGAGTTTCAGCCCTAAGACTCAGTAGCGCCCAGCCAAACACCACAAACTGAAGACGAGGCTCGAGAGAGGCCAAACTCGCAACCTCTAGCATATTCGGAGCAACCAACAGCCACCAAGGGTCCTGTTCCAGGAACACGAACCAGTTGCGGGCCCGAGCAGCCAACCGAACCCGGGTTATATACTTAGGGTGCCAACTTCACCGACCACTTAGCCAACGAGGGTCCCGGGCACACCGCCTGCATTACGTCCAGAGACGAATGAACGACCGACGGCAACGTCATATTACACAAAATTCCGCCACAGCACTGCGGCCGCCCCTTCGTTTCCATAACTGTTCAGGGGATCATTTCATATAAAATTGCCGCGACCTGTAACTTCCGGGTAACGGGCAGGCTCGGGCGGCAGAAGTAGACGCTTCCGCCACCCACCTAGAACAGGGCGTACTACCATTTTAAGCGCAATGTACATCGATCCAAGCAGTCTGCCTAGGATTTAAGTACGTCTAGAGAACAACGAATTCACTGCCGAGATCGACACCTTGACATCAAAGAATGATGTGCGATACAACATGCTGAGCGAGGAACAGCTCAAAAAAATTTAGCCCGGACCACGCTTCGCTCTATTAGCAACCGTTAGGGTCAACACCGCCCTTACGGGGACTATCCAGTTATTGACCGTTCTCCTGGGAGTTTTATATCCAGGAACCTCCTAGGTCAGCCTTGAACTGCAAGCAGAGATCATCCTCGGCCAGCCGTGGTTACGCCGACACAAGGTTATCCACGATCATGGCGCGCATAGCATCTTCCTCGGAATAAAGGGCCGTCAGCTTGCCTTTCTAGGCCCTCTCCCTTTTACCTAAAAGGACGCAGAACACGCTGGTGAAATTGAACTCGACTACAGTTTTCCTACGGACATCACACCCAGGTTTTTGGACTTGATCCACACGCACAAGCACATCTTCCATCACGACGGCCAGCTCAGACAATCACTCGCCACCGTGCAGCACGAGATCCGTCTACAAAATTGCCAGCCTTTTTGAGAAGTGCCGCGCCGTTACTTAGACGAGAAGCGGCATTACATCAAAAAGCAAGTACGAGAGATGCTGAGGGATGGCATCATTGAGCACACCACCTCACCATTCAGCTCATCTGTGGTCGTAGCCGGCAAGAAAGACGGGGAATATTGATTCTGCAGATCCTAATGGCCCCCGAATCAAGACCATACACAGCTTTCTCCAACCCAGGAGGCGGGCAATACCAGTTCCGCCTGATGCCATTCGGATGGAAGAGTGCACCAGGTACCTTTCAAAACCTGATGCGGCAAGTTCTCGTCAAGCAATAGGGGAAGTTCGCCAAAGCCTACCTCGACGACATTGTCGTTTAATCGTCTGACTGGAAAAAGCACCTTCATCACATCGGTTTAGTCCTTGAGCGATTATCCATCTACGGTCTTACTGTGGCTCCGAAAAAGTGCAGTTCCGGGAAAACATCACTACCCTACCATGGCCACGTCGTCGGTACCAGCGGTAACGCAGCCCAACCTGTCCACAACGAGGCCATACGAGACACTCCTTCGCCCAGAAATCGCAAGGCGCTGCGATCCTTAATCGGACTCTGCAACTGGTTTAAGAAATATATTTCTAACTCCTCCGGAATACTCGCTCCACTTACGGACCTCCTATCAACGAAACGCCCGTTCAAGTGGACCGGAGAGACACAAAAGTAGTTTAAAGCAGCCAAACTACCATTCCAGACACCACAGAACCTCAGCCGGCCCGATCCTAACTTAACCTTCGTGCTCCAGACGGATGCCAGCGCTAAAGGGATGGGCGGAGTCCTCATGCAAGAGAACCACGACGGAGAGCGCCGAATCATATCTTTTGCAAGCGCCAAGTTCTCCGAGACCGAGTCCAGGTATCACTGCGATTAGCAGGAATGCCTGGCGCTCATCTGGGCCATAAAGAGATATCGACCCTACCTGGAGGATGCGCCATTTGTCCGTCGCACAGACAGCAAAACCCTGACTTGGTTGGACGCGCACAAGGACACCAGGGATAAGCTTTACCGTTGGTACACCCTCTTACGGGAATTCACCTTTGAAATTAAGCATGTACTGGGCCGCGACAACAAACTGCGTGACGCCCTCTCACGTTATCCTTACCCTAATAAAGAATCTCCTGGAGAACCGGACCTACAGCGACTGCTACCACCAACACGGACTAGGAACAACCACCTCCTGCCTGAACCTACTCTGAGCTCAATAAACCCTGTGGCAACCGACCTACTATTTAAGGAAGTCATTGAGGCTCAGCAAGAGGACCCTCTTATTATCCGGGACGCACTCCAGTGTCGAACAATACAGGACACTGGCCCCCTGCTCACTTCAGGAGGAGCTATTTTTTAGTCGGAACCGTCTCACTAAAAACGGATTCTGAAGGCTCGACGAAAATGATAGCCAATGAAG
>JAUELO010045259.1:0-10242 GCA_032357855.1 Amphibolips quercusostensackenii | reverse complement strand
CAAATTTATATTTTATCTTCTTATATTTGAAATTCAATACATATTTAGGTAAAATTAATGTGGGTACTATATTAAATCCAATTTAATCTGTTTCAAATTCCTCATTTCCCAAGTCAAAATATTGCAATAAACCAAAAATGGAATAGTTAAATCTTCAGTTAAGATGAATTTCAAACAAAAAAAAATGAATTTTTAATAAAATAGTTTAAGTTTCAACTAAGTTAATTTATTTTCAATCAAAAAGATGGATTTTCAACTAAAATTAAGTTTATTTTACTGGAAAACTTGAATTAAAAAAAAAATTTTAACAAGAAGAATAATTGGAGTCCAAAAAAGGACGATTTTTCAACAAAAACATAAATTTTCAACTAAAAAAGACAAATTTCCAATTAAATAGTTAAATTTTTAAATAAAAAATTTCAGTTTCCAGCCAGAAATGGAATATTTAAAATTTCAGTTAAAAAAAATTATTTTCACAAAAAATACAAATTTAAACCAAAGAGAAAAAATTTTAAATCAAAATGACGATCTTGAACTGAAGTAGATGAATTTCAAACAAAAGAGATAAATTTTTATCAAAAGAGTTTAAATTTCAACCAAGCTGTTTTATTTTCAAACAAAAATATGAATTTTCAACTATAATTATGCTTGTTTAACTAGAAAATTTGAATTTTCAACAAAAAATATAATTCATCAAACAAAAGGTATAATTTTATACCAAAAGTACGATTTGTAAACAAAATATATGAATTTTCAATGAAATAGTTAAATTTTTAGCTAAAAGAGACAAATTTTCAACCAATAAATTAAATTTTGAACTAAAAAAGTTAAATTTAAAAAAAAGATTAGTTAAATTTCCAGTTAAAAAAATTAATTTTCAATAGAAGGAATGAATTTTTAACTTAAACGATGAATGTTTCACTAAAATAGTTGAATTTTAAAGCAAAAAAATAAATTTTTAACAAAAATGAAGAATCTTTAACTGGAATATTTGAATTATCACCCAGGAAGATTATTTACTACGAAAAAAGACAAAATCTTCAACAAAATACATGAATTTTCAACTAAAAAAGATAAATTGTTAACCAAACATTAACAGGGTGTCGATTCGGCGAACATTTCCTAATTCCCGGTCATTTCCTGGTTTCTTCCGGTCAAGTTTTTAAATTTTCTTAGTGAAATAAAAGTAAAATATTTATATTTGCCATTTTAATTTACCACGTTCATTCTAAAAATCCTTTAACACAAGAAAGCGAAAAATTTCAAAATAACTGAATTTTGAAACAAATACTTGAATTTTCCACTAAAAAAATATCAATTCTCATCCAAAATGGATAAGTTAAACTTTCAGTTAAAAAATTAGTTAGAATAGTTGAATTTAAGGCCAAAAAGATCAATTTTTAACTAAAAAGATAAATATTTAATTGAAATACTTTAATTATAAACTACAGAGATGAATTTTCAAACAGCAAGATTAATTTTCAAACAAGAATAATTTTCTACCAAAAAATACAATACAAAAAACAAACAAAACATGTCTTGTTTAACTCAATAGTTGAATTTTCAATTAAAGAAGACAAATCTTCAACCAAATAGTTAATTCTGAACTAAAAAAATCAACTTTCAACCAAAAATAGAATAGTTACATTTTTAGTTCATAAAATTAATTTCTCACCAAACTCATGAATTTTCAATCAAAATGATGAATCTTCATATGAAATAATTGACTTTTAAACCAAGAACATGAATTTTTAACAAAAACATTGAATCTTCAAATGAAAACGTTGAATTTTCAAACTAACAGAAATGAATTTTTACTGAAAAAAAAGATAAATTATCAACCAGAACTTAAGTAATTATATTTTGATTAGAAAATATTAGTCTTCAGCAAAACAGATAAATTTTTAACTGAGACTATAAAATTTATAACTAATATGAAGAATATTTTAATTAAATAATTGAACTTCAGGCCAAAAAGATTATTTCTACCAAAAAAGACGAATTTTCAATAGAGAAAGATAATTTTTCAACCAAAAATTGAATAATTTAATTTTGAGTCAAAAAATGAATATTCAATCAAAGAAATTAGATTTTAATTAATATTACAGAATATTCAACTAGTATAATAGTTACATTTTCAGTTAGAAAAAAAAAATAATTTTTAACCAAAAAGGAAACAAATTTTTAACAAAATTGTTAAATTTGCGAAAAAATTCCTTTTCTTCCAAAGAAAAAGCAATTTTTTAGTCATATAGCTCATTTTTCAACACAAGAAATGAATTTTGAATTAAAATGACGAATAAAAAAAATTATTAAAAAACAATTCAACTATTAACAAAGTACTTTTATTTTAAACCTAAAAGATGAATTCTTAACCAAAATGAAAAAAATATTTAACTGGAATACTTGAATTTTTAACCGACAAGAAGGTCAATTTTCAACTAAAAATAGAACAGTGGAATTTTTAGTCGAATAAAAAGATGAATTTTCAACCATAAAGATTAATTTTCTATAAAAAATACGATTTTTTCACAAAGTACATAAATTTTTAAACAAATAGTTGAATTTCTAAGAAAAAAATGTAATTTTCAGCCAAATAGTTTAAATTCCATTAAAAAAAGAACAATTTTTAATTTTAAATTAAAAAAAATCTATTTTCTTATGAAAAAATTGTCTATGCTAAAAAAGCACGAAAAAGATTTACAATTAAAAAACAGACTTCCAAAATATCTTACATTTCGGCTCATTGGAGACAAAAATAACAATGTAAAAAAAGGGAGAAAATTAATTTTCAACCAAAAATAGAATAGTTCAATTTTTTCTTAAAAATCTAATTCTTTACAAAAAAAGTATTCTCAATAAAACAGTTAAATTTCTGCAGGAATAGTTAAATTTTTAGATAAAAAATTGATTTTCAACACAGTATTAGAACCATTTTTAACAAGAGATGAATTCTCAATTAAAATTATGATCTTCTATAAAAAAAATTAATTTTTAATAAATGAGTTTAACTTTTCACAAAGCAGTTGAATTTTCAATTATGTAAATGAATCCGTAAATTAATAAACACACTTATATGTCCTTTGACCATAGATAAAGTAGAAATCACTTTTCTGAATTGACCAAATTATTTAAATAATAAAAACTTAAATTTTACTGCAATCAGAAGTAAATTCCCGGTTTCAAATTATATTTCCGGCCATTTCCCCGTTTTTCCGGTCAATAAAATTCCAGGTTATTTTCTGGTCTTTCCCGGTTTCTCGGTCAAGTCGCCACCCTGATTAAATATTAAACTTTTCCTTCAAACAAGAAGATTAACTTTATTCCCAAAAAAAAATGATTTTTCAGACAAAAAGAATTTGCAACTAAAAAGGACAAATTTTCAACCAATTAGTTAAATTTACAAAAAAAATAGAATAGTTAAATTTTTAGTTAAAAAAAATTAGTTTGAAACAAATGGATGAATTTTCCACCAAAATAATAAATGTTTCACTGGAAAAGTTAAATATTCAAGCAAAAAGAGAAAAATGTTCAACTAAAATGATGAATCTTTCACTGTAATATTTGAATTATCAATCAAAAAGATTAATTTCTACGAAAAAAAGTGAGATCTTTAACGAAATACATGAATTTCCAACTAAAGAAGATAAATTGTTAATCAAACATTAAATAGTTCAATTTTCAATTAAAAAAATCAATGTTTAACCAAAGAGATGAATTTTCAAACAAAATTATGGAATATTTAATTGGAATAGTTAGTTACATTTTCAGTTTTTAAAAAATTATTTTAAAAAATAGTTACATTTTTAACCTAAGATTAATTTTCAATCAAAAACTAAATAGTAACATTTTTAGCTAAACAATTTAATGCTCAAACAAAAAGATACAATTTTAACTAAAATGATGGACTATTCAACGAAAACAGTTCCAAATTTTTTTTTATTTAGTTAAAAATTCAACTACTTAGTTAAAAGTTTAATAACTACTTTGTTGAACATTTTTTTGTTAAGGTTAATTATTTTAGTAAAAAATTTATCTATTTAGTTAAAAATTCAACTATCATTTTGAAAATTCCTTTCTTTTTTTGCCTGAAAATTTATCTCCTTGCTTGAAAATTCACCTAAAGGTTTGAAAGTTCAACTACTTTGCTAAACATTAATTTTTGTTGAAGATTCATCTCTCCAGCAGAAAATTTAATTGTTTTCTAGAAAATTCTTTCAGTTTGTTCAAAATGAACTTTTTAGACTAAAAATTTGTTTTTTTCTTTGGTGAGGAAATTGATCTCTTTTGGTAAAAATTTCATCTTTTTTGATTAAAAATGCTAAAATGTTATAAATGTTAAAATTTACAATTTTTGATTAAAAAAATTAATCTGTTTTGGTTGAGGATTTTATTATTTTGTTAAATATTTCTCTTTTTTAGCTAAAGTCAACTGTCTTTTATTTGAAAGTGAAATGTTTTTGGTAGAAATATCAACTATTACATTTTTAGTTGAAAATTAATTTTTTTGGATGAAAATTTAGTTATTTCATTTTTGCTTTTAAAAATGTATCTTTTTTAGTTGAATCTTTAACTACTTCGTTAAAAACTTATTTTTTTTTGGGTTGAGGATTTATTATTTTAGTTGAAAATTTTTCTCTTTAGTTTAAAATTGAACTATTTTGTTGATTTTTTTTTTTTTGGTTAAAAATAAAATATTTTAAAGGAACAATGGGCTATTCCAGTTTGATAGAAAATTGATCATTTTTAGTTAAAACTTCATCTTTTTGGTTTGAAAATACATCTCTTTTGGTAGACATTTCATCTATTTTGGTTAAAAATGAACTGTTTGATTAAAATTAATCCCTTTTGGTTGAGGATTTTAATATTTCGTTGAAAACTTTTTTTGGGTTAAATTCAATTGTTTTTGATTAAAAATTAAAATGTTTTTTGAAAGAAATATCAACCATTACATGTACGGTTGAAAATTAATTTTTTGGTTAAAATTTAACTATTCCATTTTTGGTTTAAAAATTTTCTTCTTCTTAGTGAAAAAATTCGAATACTTGGTTAAACGTTTAAATAACTTGTTTAAAATTAATTTGCTGGTTGAAGGTTAATTATTTTATTTGCAAACTTATTTCTTTAGCTGAAAATTTAATTATTTTGTTGAAAATGGTTTTGGGTTTGTAATTGAAAATGAACTTTTTTACTAAAAATTTAACTATTCCACCTTTGATAGAAAATTAATCATTTTTACTTGAAATTTTTGTTTTTTTGTTAGAAAATTCATATCTTTTGGTAAAAATTTAATCTTTTTTGGTTGAAAATGGAACTGCTTGATTGAAATCAATCTGTTTTGGTTGTAGATTTTACTGTTTTCTTGAAATTTTTTATTTTTTGTTTGGAATCCTACTGTTTTTGATTTAAAATTAAAATGATTTTTGAAAGTAATATCAACATAATAATAATAAAAAAAAATTAACATAAAAATTTTTGGTTGATAATTAATTTTTTTTCTCGAAATTTTAACTATTTCGTTTTAGCTTTAAAAAATTTCTCTTTTTTAGATGACGCTTCATCAAAATTAATCTTTTTTGGTTCAAGATTTTAATATTTTCTTGAAATTTTTTATTTTTTGGTTAAATTCAACTGTTTCTAATTTAAAATTTAAATATTTTTTGGTAGAAATATCAGCTATTACATTTTTGATTGATTTCCAAAATATTTCACAAAGATTTAAATAATTTCACAAATATTATCAAATATTTTAAAAATATTTCTAATATTTCGCAAAGATTTCCAAAGATTTGTGAAAGATTTCAATAATTTCCCCAAGACTTTACAAAGACCACAAAATAATATTTTGCAAAGATTTTTGATAGATTTCCAAGAGTGCACCAATATTTAAATAATTTCCCAAAGATTAAAAAAATTTCACAAATATTTCGCAAAGATTTCAGATAGATTTAAAAGATTGCACGAAGATTTCAATGATTTCCCAAAGATTTTCTAAAGATTTTAAAGATTTTGCAAAGATTTCAGATAGATTAAAAAGATTTCCTAAAGATATTTCAAATATTTTCAAAAATTTTAGAAAGATTTTAATAGCTTCTGGAATATTTAAAAGATTTCACAAAGATTTCAGATAGATTTTAGAGATTGCACAAAGATTTCAATGATTTCCCAAATATTTCATCAAGATTTTACATATTTCGCAAAAATTCTGGATAAATTTAAATGATTGCACAAAGACTTAAATGATTTTAATAATTTGAAAAATATTAAAAAATTTTAAAAAGATTTCTAAAGATATCAGGAAGATTTCACAAAGATTTCAGTTATTATCCAAAGATTTCAAAGATACCAAAAATTTTGTAAAGATTTCGGATAGATTTTAAAGATTTCAATTATTTCACAAAAATTTCAAATAGATTTCGAAGAGTGCACAATGATTTCGACGATTTTCTAAGGATCTCAAAAGATTTCAATAATTTCAAAAATATTTCAAATATTTCGCAAAGATTTCCAAACATTTTGGAAAGATTGCAATGATTTCCCAAATATTTGAAAGAGTTTATAAAGATTTTAAATATTTATCAAAAATTTCGGATAGATTAAAAAGATTTGACAAAACTCCAATAATTTTATAAAGATTTCAGGTACATTTTTTGAAAAAAGTCAAACGATCCAATGGATTTAATAATTCGATTTCAGAGGGGAGGGGGGGGGGCAAATCAATACTGCCCTACCTGGCAAACCTGGAAATTTCAGGAAATTTTTTTTTTGATCAGGGAATTTTTTTTTAATACGGGAATTTTTCCGAGAGCGTGCTTACTTTTTTTATTTATTTTAAATATAAAATTGAATCATAATAATTCTTTATTTGTAAGAGTAACTTTATATAACTGCATTTGACTATATTTTTCGAAAATCACTTTTTTGGTGAAAATTGATCGTTTTTAGTTAAAAATTCAAGTATTTGGTTGCAAATTTATGTATTTTGTTGAATATTCGTTCTTTTTGGTAGAAAATTATTCTTATTGGTGAAAATGAAAATTTAATTACTTGGTTGAAAGTAAGACCATTTTGTGACAAATTAATCTTTTTGGTTGAAGATTCACCATTTTAACTGAAAATTTATATTTTTGGTTGAAAATTCAACTCTGGTTAAATGTTAAATTTTTCAAATTGAAAATTTGACTATTTAATGTTTAATTAACAATTTAACTTTTTTAGTCAAAAATTCAAGAATTTTGTTAAAGATTTTGTTTTGTTCGTGAAAATTAGGTCTTTTTGGTTGACAATTCAAATATTCCAGTTAAAGATTCATCATTTTAGTTAAAAATTCAAATATTCCAGTTAAAGATTCATCATTTTAGTTAAAAATTCAACTATTTCAGTTGAAAATTCATTATTTTAGTGGAAAATCAATCCCTTTTGTAGAAAATTAATTTTTTTCAAATAAAAATTTCATTATTCTATTTTATGTTGAAAATTTAACTTTTTCAGTTAAAAATTTGTCCTTTTCAGTTGAAAATTCATGTATTTTGTTGAAAAATCATCTTTTTTGCTAAAAATTAAAACTTACCAGTTAATAAGCATAATTTTATTTGAAAATTTCTCTTCTTGTTTGAAATTAAAAAAACTTGATTGAAACTTGAACTTTTTTGTTAAAAATTTACCTTTTTTTTGAAATTCATCTATTCCAGTTGAAGATCATCATTTTGATATGAAATTCTATCACTTTGGTTTAAATTTTTTTTGTGGAAAATTCATTTTATTGTATAGAATTCCTGAAATTAAAAACAAGAATCCAACGACCAAAATTTATTTTTTACCTGAAAATTTAACTATTCGATTTGCGGTTGAAAATTGAACTTTTCTATTTCAAAATTTAACTATTTAGTTAAACATTTATATTTTTCAGTTGAAAATTCATATATTTTGTTAAAAAATCATCCTTTTTGGAATCAAATTAATTTTCTTGTTTTGAAGAATCATCGTTTTTGTTGAAAATTCAAGTTTTTCAGTAAAGTAAGCATAATTTTAGTTAAAAATTAATTATCTAAAATTTTTTTAGTTAAATTATTTATCTAGAAATACTTGTATTTTGCCATTTAGATTATTTGGTTAAAATATTACAACAAACAATTCATCCTTATAGGAGAAAATTTGATATTTGTAATTCATGGGACAAAAGAGTGAAGCACTAGGAAGCACCTTGATTTGGAAATTTATTACTTTGTTTTAAAATATGTTTTCTTTTGTTGAAATTAATTTTTCCAATTGAAAATTTAACTATTCTAGTTAAACATTCATCATTTTAGTGAAAAATTCATCCCTTTTGTTGAAAACTAATTTTTTCAACTATTCTATTTTTTGTTGAAAATTGAACCTTCTTTGTTCAAAATGCAACTATTTGGTTGTAAATTTTTCTTTTATAGATAGAAATTCACGTAATTTGTTAAAATTTATTCTTCCGGGAATAAAATTATTTCTCTTATTTAAAGAATCATCTTTTTTTATTGAATACTCAAATTTTTCAGTTACATAAGCATAATTTTATTTAAAAATTCAACTATTTGGTTAAATATTTGTCTTTTTTAGTTGAAAATTCACGCATTTTGTTCAAAAATCGTACTTTTTGGAATGAAATTAATCCTTCTTTTTTTTTAAGAATCATCGTTTTTGTTTGAAATTCATCTATTCCAGTAGCTAGAGGCAGTAATTTATCGTCAATTTTTAAGATTTTTTTTTTAGATACTCTGGATAAAATTCCACATCGACCTTTGGAGGCCGAATTTTAATTTCAATTTCGCGTTAAATGTTATGTTATTAAACAATTTTAAAAAAATCAGATTTTTCAATGTATTTTTTTTATGTTCATGTAAACCAGTAAAGTACAACAGAAATCAATAAAAATTGATGCACAGATAAAAATATCATAAAAATAAATTATTGAAGCAAAAATGTCACTGTTATAAACGGGTTTTATAAACAAATATACATTTATAGAACTTTTATAGGATTAAATATTTTCTCTTCATAAAAAAATTATCTTTAAATACCCCCCAATGTCATTTCACATTAAAAATGTCATTAAGGATAAGCATTACTCATTGTTTTTAACAAATAATATAAACAATTGCATCATATTCGTACGCTTTTACAGAAAAAAATGATTTTTTTACGAAGATTATTTTCTTTTGCGAATGGCTGTAATATTATCGAGCTGAGAAATTTGATTTCAAGTCAGCAATTAAAATTGGTATAAATAAATAATATAATGAATTGCATTGTATTTGTGTCTCTTTACAGGAAAATATTATTTTTCCAGAAAGACTTACCGACAATGATTTTTCTGTATTATCTAGCTGAAATTTTTCATTGTAAATTCACAATTTCAATGGTTAATAACAAATAATATAAACAATTGTATATTATATAAAAACTAAAAGTATTTGTGGCTGTGCATAAATTTCTATTAATTTCTGTTGTACTTTACTGGTTTACACGAAGATAAAATATAGTAAATTGGAAAATCTGATTTTTTTTTGAATTTTATAATAACGTAACATTTAATGCAAAATTAAAATTAAAATTTGACCTCGAGAGATTAACGTGGAATTTTATCCAGTGTATTTTTGTTATTTAAACTTTAAAATAGACCAAAAATTACGACTTCTAGCTTCATTTGTCCGCGAAAATCCATTACTGGACCACTGTGCGTCGTTTGAATTATTATCCAAAATTCAGGAACTTTAGAGACAAATTAAACAAATGATCAGTTATGTTTTTAGTATTATTAAATATATAATTAATCAATGGGACTGATATACTTGAAAATTTCTTATAATATAATAATAGGGTCATCCACTAATTTATTTTTTATTTGTGCATATTAAAGTATATGCTTTAAAATCAATAATAATACAAGCATAGTGTAAAAAAAACTTTTTTTCGAATTTATAATTTAAAAAGAAAAATTTGTACATTTTCAAATTATTATATCTTTCGCGCCAAGTCCGCCATCTTGATGTGACGTAGCACGCCTTCAAAAGCTTGTAAATAAGCCGGGCGATTCACATTTTCTCATAAAAATGCAAAGAAAACAGTGCTTCCATGGATATTTTGTGCCTCATTGTAAAAAAACGTCTGTCAAAAATCTAGAAAAATTATTCATATCTATACCTAAAGGTGAGGAACAAAAAAATTGTACAAAATTGTTCGGCCTGACATGTGTCCTACTATACTATCTTT
>JAUELO010045244.1:0-10242 GCA_032357855.1 Amphibolips quercusostensackenii | reverse complement strand
ATAAAGAAATCTCGTGATTGAAAAAAATCAGAAACATGGTTCGGGTCGTAAGTCAAGATACCTACGACGAAGTTGTAAAAGAAAACATAGAAGAATTTTCAATGTCTCCGGAGGAAGCTATTGCTGAAGCTGTCAAGGAATTTGAAGCACAGGTAAAGAATCACTTTCTTTTTTATGTGGATCGCTTATCCTTCAAGTTCATTGTTTTCACTCAGATGAATCATAACGAACCTTAAAAGGAAAGATTGTATCCGTCCTTGTGCGGTTCATTTTTTCCCCGAGCAGATTTAACATTTCACTTTCTTTCTTTTTGTAACCTTAAAGTTGAAGTATCGATTTTTTCATTTGTTTTGGGGAAATACCCCTCAAAAAAATTCTATTTCCATTTTTTAACTGAAAATTCAACTATTTTATTTTTTATTATAAATTTATTTTTTTAGTTTGAAATTCAAGAACATCTTTCTTTGTTACAAATTTGTATTTTCTATTTAAAAATTCAAGTATTTTGTTGAAAATTTAGGTATTTCGTTAAAAAAATTAATTTTTTTTTGTGGAAATTAATCATCTTGGTTGAAAATTGATATTTTTGGGCTAAAATGACACTATTTTTATTAAAAATTCAACTGGTTTGTTAAAAATTCATTTTTTCGGTTAAAAATTCACCTATGCCTACAAATTCCTTCTTTTTTTGTTTGAAAATAATTTTTTTAACTGAAAATTCAACTCTTCCATTTTTGGTTTTAAACTTATCTTTCTCAATTCACCAAAATCTTTTTTTGTTGCGATATTTTGTTTAAAAATTAAAATGTTTGTTTATCAAATTAATTTGTTTTGCTTTTAGATTCAACTCTGTTAAAAATTTGATTTTTTGGGTAGACAACTTTTTTTGATTCATAGTAGAATTCTTTTTTGGATTTATCAGCTATTTCATTTTTCGTTTAGATCTTCATTGGTTGAGAATTCCAATACCTGGTTGAAAGTTGAACTGCTTTATTATAAAATTAATTTCTTTTGGGTTGGGAATTCACCTCTGCTTAAAAGATTTTTTCTTTTGTTAAAATTAGTTCTTGTTATAAATTAATGTTTCTAGTTGCAGATTTGTATTTTCTATTCAAAAGTTAAACTGTTGGTTTAAAAATAAATCCGTTTTGCTTCAGGATGTAATTATTTTTATAAAAATTTGACTTTTTTGTTGAATATAACTGTTTTTGATTGCAAATTGAAATCTTTTTTGAATGTATTCACTATTAAATTTTTTGTTAAAATCTTTCTACGTTGAAAATTTCAATACCTGCTTGAAAGTTGAATTGCTTTGTTAAAAATGTATTTTTTTGTTGAAAATTAATTTTTTTAACTGAAAGCTTAGCTATTTCATTTTTGGTTATAAATTTATCTTTCTTAGTTTTAAATTCAGAAAATCTTTCTTTGTTGCAAATCTGTATTTTCTATTGAAAGATTCATCTCTTCTATCTAAAAATTCAACTATTTGGTTCAAAATTCAGGTATTATGTTAGAAGGTTCGTCTTTTTTGTGAGAATTCATCTTCTTGGTTGAAAAATGATCTTTTAGGGTTAAAAATGCTAATATTCTAATTAAGAGTTCAACTGGTTTGTTAAAAATTAATTTTTTTTTCTTGAAAATTTACCTATGCTTGTAAATTCGTTCTTTTTTTGATTGAAATTTAATTTTTCTAACTAAAAATTCAACTATTACATTTTAGATTAAAAATTTATCTTTCTTAGTTTAAAATTCAAAGCAATCATTCTTTTTACGAATTTGTATTTTCTGTTTAAAAATTCATCTCTTCTGTCTACAAATTCAACAATTTAATTTAAAATTCAGGTATTTTGTTAAAAAATTCGTCGTTTTGTTGAAAATTTATCTTCTTGGTTGAGAAATGCAACTATTTCAATTGAAAATGCAACTAGTTTGTAAAAAATTCATTTTTTTTGGTTGAAAATTCTCCTGTGCTTGCAAATTCGTACTTTTTTTGGTTAAAAATCACTTCTTTTAACTGAAAATTCAACTATGTCCTTTTTGGTTATAAATGTATCTTTCTCAATTTAAAATTCCACGAAATCTTTCTTTGTTGCAAATTTGTATTTTCTATTTCAAAATTAATCCGTTTTGGTTGAAGATTCAACTATTTTCATAAAAATTCGACTTTTTTGGTTGAATACAACTGTTTTTGATATAAAATTGGAATCTTTTTTGGATGTATTAACTATTTTATTTTTCTTTGACATCTTTATTTGTAAAAAATCCCAATACCTGGTTGAAAGTTGAGCTGATTTGTTAAAAATTATTTTTTTAACTGAAAATTCAACTATGCCAATTTTGGTTGAAACTTTATCTTTCTTAGTTAAAAATTCAATTATTTGGATTAAAATTAATGTATTTTTGTTTCGAAATTCTTTTTTTCGTTAGAAAATTAATCCTCTTGGTTAAAATTATCTTTTTTGGTTAAAAATGCAACTATTTTGGTAGAAAATTTATCTGCTTTGTTAAAAAGTCATTTTTTTGTATTGTTGAAAATTCACCTTGAGATGAATTTTTTTTCAAGTGATTTTAAAATGCATATATTACGTTAAAAAATCCATCTGTTTTGTCGCCTGTTTGGTTTTAAAATTCCACAAATTGGTTGAATTTTTTTCTTTTTCGACTGAAAAATCTTTTTTAGTTGTAAATTCTTATTTTATATTCAAAAATTGATATATTTTGTTTGAAAATTCAACTGTTTGAAACTTATCTGTTTTGGTTGAGGATTCCACTTTTCTTGTTCATCTTTATTGGTTGAAAATCACACTACCCGGTTGAGAGTTAAACTTCTTTTGTTGAAAATTCATTTTTTTCCGTTGAAAATTCACCTGTGGTTGAACATTTTATTTATTAAAAATTAATTTTTTGAACTGAGAATTCAACTATTCCTTTTTTTTGTAACTATTTTATCTTTATCAGTTAAAAATTCAACTATTTGGTTAAAAACGCCGGTATTTTGTTTGAAAATTCGTCTCTGGGTTGAAAATTCATATCTTTTGGTAAAAACTTCCCGTTCAACTATTCAGTCGAAAATTAACTTTTTGGTTATAAATTTAAATTTCCTTGTTAAAAACTTAACTGTTGCAGAAAATTCACCTTTTTGGATTAAAAATTCCTCAATTCGGTTGATTTTTTTCTTTCTTGACTGAAAAACCTTTCTTTTTTTGCAAATTTTTTCTTTTTGTCTGAAAATTTATTTTTTTTTGTTTAAAAAAGCAACTGCTTGTTTGAAAATTAATCTGTTTTAACTGAGGATTGAATTATTTGGTTGAAAATTTGTTTTTTTTTGTTAAAAATTAATTTTTCAACTGATAATTGAACTATTCTATTTTTTGTTGAGAATGTATCTTTCTTAGTTAAAAATTCAACTATTTGGTTTAAAATTCATATATTTTATTTAAAAATTCATCTTGTTTGGTAGAAAATTAATTTTCTTGGTTGACAAATTATCTTTTCGGGTAAAAAATGCAACTATTTTGATAAAAAAATTAATATTCTCGGATTAAAAAATAAACTGTTTTGTATCAAATTCATATACTTGTCTTGAAATTTCGTCTTTTCAGGTTGAGAATTCATATCTTTTAGTATAAATTTCAGCCTTTTCGGACGAAAAGTTAACTGTTTGATTAAAAATTAATCTGTTTTAGTTGAGTATTCAAATATTTTGTTGAAAGTTCAACTGTTTGGTTAAAAATTCAACTGTTTGGTTAAAAATGAACTTTTCTGTTAAAAATTCATATCTTTTATATAAAATGTAAATGAATGAAAATTAATGTATTTTCGTTGTGGATTTAATTATTTGGTTGATTTTTTATATTTTCGGGTTGGAAAATGATAATTGTTTTGTAGAAAATTCTTCTTTTTTGTCGGATAAACAACTGTCTGGTTATAAACGATTTTTTTTTAATTCAACTGTTTCGTAGAAAATTCATCTTTTTGGCTTAAAAAATCAGCAATTTTTTAAACACATCAACTATTTTGTTAAAAGTTAACTTTTTTATTGGAAATTTGTCTATTTGGTTGAAAATTCGATTGTTTTGTTGATCACTCGTCTATTTGTATAAAAAATTTTATCTTTTGAATTTCAAATGCACCTTTTTTGTTGAGAATTAAACTGGCTTCTTAAAAGTTCAATTATTTTGTGGAAAATTCATTTTTGTAAATTGAAAATTCAACTATTTGGTTAAAAATTCAACTTTTTTCTAATATCTTCTCTTTCCCTTGGAAGTTTAACTATTTTGTTGTATATTCAACTGTTTGGTTATACATTTTTTTATATTTTGTTTTAAAGTTCAACTATTTGGTTGAAAACTCATTATTTTTGGTTATAAAATAACTTTTTTGTTAACAATTAATTCTTTTGGCAGAAAATTTATTTTTTTGTCTTGAAAATTCAACCATTTTTTTAACATCACCTATTTTGTTAAAAGTTAACTTTTTAATTTGTTGTTGTTGTAAATTCAACTCTGATAGAAAATGTACTATTTTTTTGAAAATTTGTTTCTCCTTTTTTTTTAATATCACTATTTAATTTTTCGTTGGGAATTCATCTTTTTTTGAAAATTCAACTATTTTTGGTTGAAGTTTAATATTTTTTGTTTCATAATGTGACTATTTGGTTCAGATTTGATTTTTGTAGTATTTTGTTAAAAATTCATTTTTTTTAATTCAAGTGTTTTGTTAAAAACTCATACCTTTTGTTTGAAAATTCGTCTATCTAAACAAAAAATTATTTCTTTTGGATTTTAAATCTACCTTTTTTGTTAAGAATTGAAATGCCTTCTAAAAAATTCAATTATTTTGTTGAAAGTTCATCTTTGTAGGTCGAAAATTCAACTATTTGGTTAATAATTCAACTTTTTTCTAATATCGTCTCTCTCCCTTGAAAGTTTAACTAGTTGCTTGAAAATTAATCTGTTTAGTTATAAGTTCATTTTTGTTTTGTTTTAAAATTCAACTATTTGGTTGAAAACTCATCTTTCTTTGTTATAAAATTACTATTTTGTTAAAAATTAATTTCTTTTGGCAGAAAATTTATTTTTTTTTATTGAAAATTTAACTATTTTGTTGAAAATGCTTTTTTTCTGATTAAAATCTTAGGGATATGGTACGTACAATAATTTTATTAAAAATAATTTGTTTCCTTTTTATTCCCCTATTTTTGTGAAAATTTATTGTCTTCGACTTTAGAAGTTAATTTAAATTATGAGAATTTGTTCAATTTCATATGTATTACTGCTTTCAGGGAGTAGATCTCAGCAATATTATAAAAGACATGGCAATATGTGATGATTCGAATATCATATTTTCTCTTGAGAAGCTCAGTACTTGTTTAACAGAAAAAAAATATGATTCAGCTCATTCACAACTGGAGAAATTGAAGACTGAATTAGATAAAGATATCGCTCGTAGAGTGTACGCAGCGAAACACAATGCCTATCCTATCTTGACTGATATCATGAAGGAATGCAAAAATGATCCTTATGTAATAAGACCTGCGCTGAAAACAATAACTTCATTAATGACTGGACATCCAGATTTACTGGATGAAAAGGGAATTTCTCTCCAAATGGAGTAAGCATTGCCGACATATTATTTTCCCAAATAATCGTTGAAATTTTTTTGTTTATCAATGGTGATAGAATACGAATACGAACTGAATTATTATAACCCTATAAGAAAATCCAACTATTTTTGATTAAAAGGTCCTTTTTGGGTTGAAAAGTCTACTATTACTTTCTGGGTTCAGAATTAATCTTTTTTTGTCAAAAATGGTACTATTTTGTTTCAAATCTAATTATTTTGTTAAAACTTCATTTATTTTGTTAACAATTCATTTTTTTTGTCGGGAATTCATCTGTTTTATTGTATATTCGTATTTTTAATTGAAAATAAATTTCTTTGCTGAAAATTCTATTTTTTGTTTGACAATTGATCTTTTTAACAAAATATATTTTTGTTAAAAATTAATTTTGTTAGGAGAAAATTAATCTTATTGGTTGAAAAGTCAACTGTTTTCTTAAAAAATAAATTTTTGGGTGAGAAAAATTAACTATTTCATTGAAAATTCTCCTTGTTTGTTAAAAATTAAAATATTTTTTTTTAAATTCATCTCTTTTGTTTTAAATGCTAACTATTTAGTTATAAAGGCAAGAGATTGGTTAAACAAAAAAAATTGTATAATCAAACTATTCGGTTGAAAATTCGTTTATTGTAGTAAAAAATTTATCTTTTTTGGTTGAACATTAATCTGTTTTTGTTGACGATTTAACTATCTTGTTGAAAATTCATCTCTTTGCTTGTAAAATGAGTTATTTTGTTGAAAATTTATCTCTGCTTGAAAAATTAACTGTTCTGTTGAAAATTATTTTTTTTGACAACATTTATTTTTCTAATAGAAAGTTAATTTTCTTAGTTAAAAATTAAATTTTTTTGTTAAAAATTCAAGGTTTTTGTTAAAAATCCATATTTTTTTGTAGAAAATTCAACTGTTTTATTATATATTCGTGTTTTTGGTTGAAAATAAACTTTTTTGTTGAAAATTTTATTTTTGGTTTGACAATTGATCTTTTTTTAGTTCAAAATCAAATTATTTAGTTAAAAATTTATGTATTTTGTTAAAAATTAATTTTTTTCAGTAGAAAATTAATTTTTTTTTTTTTGAAAATTCAACTGTTTTCTAGAAAAATAAATTTTTTTTGGCTAGTAAACTTAAATATTTGATTGGAAATTCGTTTTTTCTTACAAAATTTATCTTTTTAACTGAAAATTTAACTGTTTTACTTTTAGTTGAAAATTGTTCTTTTTTTTAGATAAAAATTCAATTATTTGGTTAAAAATTCATGTATTTTCTTCTTAATTCGTTTTTTTTAATAGAAAATTAATTTTCTTGGTTGAAAATTCATCTTAATGGTTGACAATTCAACTTTTTTTCTAAAAAAAATATATTTTTGGTTAGAAAAATAATGGATTTGGTTATTAATACAACGGTTTGGTTGAAAATCTTTGATTTTTTTTTTGGTAAAAATTCATGTATTTTGTTAAAAATTTGTTGTTTTTTTTTAGTAGAAAATTGATCTCTGTTGAAAAAAATATTTTTTTGGTTGAAATTTCAAGTATACTTGGTTAAAAGGGGAATTACTTTGTTGAAAAATTAAATATTTTTATTTTAATTCATCTCTTTGTTTAAAATTCATCTCTTTTTGAAAATTCAACTGTTTTATTGTATATTCGTCTTTTTGGTTGAAAATTTTATTTTTTGTTTGACAATTGATCTTTTTGTAGTTGAAAATTTATGTATTTTGTTAAAAATCAAATTTTTTCGTAAAAAATTAATGTTCTTGTTTTAAAATCCATCTTTTTCATTGAAAATTCAAGTATACTTGGTTGAAAGTGGAACACTGTGTTAAAAATTTATTTTATTAGTTAAAGATTCATCAATCTAGATAATAATGCATCTTTTTGGTTAAAAAATACCTATTTTGTTGAAAATTATTTTTTTTGTTCAAAATTTATTTTTTCAATAGAAAATTAATCTTCTTAGTTGAAAATTCAACTATTTTTTCAAAAATCTATTCTTTTTGTCTAAAATTTAACTGTTTTATTACTTATTCGTCTTTTTGGTTAAAATGAACTTCTTCGTTGATAATTGTATTTTGGGTTTCACAATAGATATTTTTTTAGTTAAAAATTCAATTATTTGGTTGAAAATGTATGTATTTTGTTGAAAATTAATTTTCTTAGCAGAAAATTTATCTTATTGGTCGAAAATTCAACTGTTTAAAAAAAAATCGATTAGAAAAATTAACTATTTTCTTGAAAATTCAACTGGTTGGTTACAAAATTTTTATCTTTCTTTGAAAATTCATCTTTTGTTTCAAAGATGAACTATTCTGTTATAAATACAACGGTGGGGTAAAAAAATTTTGCTTTATAACCGAACTATTCGGTTGAGAATTTTTATCTTGTAGTAGAAAATTCATCTTTTTCATTTGAAAATTTTACTACTTTGTTGAAAATTAATCTTTTTTGGATGAGGATTGAACTATTTTGTTTAAAGTCAGTTAACCGGTTTTTAGAACATTCGACTTCTTAGCTTGAAAACTCAACTCTTGTTGAAAATTTATCTCCTGTGTTAGAGAATCAATCTTTTTCGTTTGAAGACTTCACTATTTTGTTAAAAATTCGTCTTCTTCAGTTGAATTCAACTGTTTTTATTTTAAAGAAAAATATTTTATTCGTTGGAGATTCATCGTTTCAGTTAAAGATTCATCTTGTTGGTTAAAAAATTAACTATTTTGTTAAAAATTTGTTTTCTTTTTTGTTCAAAATTTATCTTTTTGATTAAAAGATAAATTGTTCCACTTTTGACGGAATATTGGCCATTTTTTGGTTGAAAATCAAATTATTTGGTTGAAAATTTATTTATTTTGTTCAGAATTAGTTTTTTAGTCTAGAAAATTAATCTCGGTTGAAGTGACATCTTTTGGATTGAAAATTCAACTGTCTTATAAAATATCAATTTTTTAATTAGAAAATTTAACTATTTGATCGAAAACTCGACTGTTTGGTTAAAATTTTAAATATTTCTTTGAAAATTCATCTCTTGTTTGAAAGATTGACTATTTTCTTCAAAATTCGCTATTTTTTTAGTAGGAATTAAATTTCTTGGTTGAAAATTTATGTATTTTGTTAAAAACTAATTCTTTCGTTTGAAGATTTATCAGCTTAGATAAAAATCCATCTTTTTAGTTGAAAAATGGACTGCTTTGTTGAATATATTCTTTTCTTTTGGTGTCCGAAATTAATTTTTTTCATCTAAAAATTGAACTGTTTCATCTTTGGTTGTAAATAGGTCTTCTTTTAGTTAAAAATTCATGTATTTTGTTTTAAATTCATATTTTTCTAGTAGAAAATGAATCTACTTTCTTGAAAATTCATCATTTTACTTGAAAATGAATCTTTTCCGTGGAAAACGAAACAATTTTGTTGCGAATTCAACTGTTTTTGGTTAACTTTGTTCCACTAACTGTTCCACTTTTGATGGAAAATTGATCATTTTTTAGTTGAAAATTTCATTATTTGGTTGAAAAATAATTTTTTTTGTTTAAAATTTGTTTTTTTTTTGTTGTAGAAAATGAATCTTCTTGGTTGGAAATTTATGTATTCTGTTGAAAATTTATTCCATTGGTTGAAGATCCATCAGTTTAGATAAATTCATTTCTAGGTGAAAAATTAACTATTTTGTGGGAAATTCAATTTTTTTATTTAGTAATAATTTCCAATTTCTTGGTTCAATTATTTAGTTAAAAATTCGTGTATTTTATTCAAAATTCGTTTTTTCTATTTTGTTGTAGATAATTACGCTTCTTGGTTGAATATTTGTCATTTTGTCTTGAAAATTCAAAATTTTATTAACAAATTTTTTATATTGACTGAAAAATCTTTGTTGGTCGAAATTTACTTCTTTTGTTGAAAATTTATCTATTTGGTTTGAAAATTCATCTCATTTGGTAGAAATTTGATCTTCTTAATTCAAAATGCAACTATTACATTTTTAGCTGAGAATAGAGTTTTTAAATTAAAAATTCAAATACGTGGGTAGAAGTTTGTAAAAAATTAAAATTCGGGTGACTGTTGAGCAATTTCATTAAAAATTAATTTTTTTCTCTTTACAAATTCATCTTTTTGATTGAAAATTAGTTTGTTTTTTTTTGTTGAAAATTATTCGTTTTTTTTGCGTTGTTGGAAACTAATTTTTTTGTGTAAAAAATTAATTTCTTTGACTAAAAATTTAACTTTTCCATTTTTGTCTCAGAATTGATTTTTTAAAATTGAACATTCAACTGCTTGGGTAAAAGTTAAACCATTTTGTTCAAAAAAATTTTTTTTTGAGTTTCATCTCTGGTTGAAAATTCAACTATTTTTTAAGAAATTCTTTTTTTTTTAATTTAAAGTTAGTTTTCTACCTGAAAATGTAACTTTTTTATTTCTTGTTGAAAATTGATTTTTTGTAGTTGAAAATTCATCTCTGTTGGCAGAAAAATAAACTTCTTGGTTGAAATTTCCTCTTATTTGTTTAAACTATAACTTCAACTAAATTTTTTTTAATTCGACTTTTGGCTTAAAACTTTAATAATTTGGGGACCTTTTTTTCTTTCTTTACAGAAAAATCTTTATTTGTTGAAAATTCCTCTTTTTGGT
>JAUELO010045221.1:0-10243 GCA_032357855.1 Amphibolips quercusostensackenii | reverse complement strand
TATATTAATATGTTCTTAAAGATCAAACAGGAGGCAAGTGGTTGGCCATCATACTGTATTGATGAAGTTTCAAAGCTTAAATACATTCGTCAATATGAGTTGACTGAGGGTATTAAGCTTGATCGTGAGAAAATTATAAAAAATCAAGGGTTGCAATCCGTCGCGAAAGTGTGTCTTCACTTCTTCTGAGGTAAGTTTGAAAAACGTAATAATTTACGGCAGAGATTGTACGCCCGCGAGAAAAACTATTACGTCTCCTTACTAACTCAGCAATCAAGGTCAAAGATATCATGCCTGCAAATCAAAGCAATGTATGTTTCTTGGGCGTACAGGAAAGAAACTGCTACATCAGCACCTAATACAAACGTTGTCATTGCAGCGCACACCACTTCTCAGGCACGATTAAAACTGTACGAATATTTATACCGGTTAGATCTTCGTGTCTTATATTATGATACAGATTCGTGTATATATGTCACTCGCAGAACCGCTAATAAGTACACCCCACCTGCAGGTTCACTTTTAGGTGACTTGACCGATGAGTTGGAAAAAGATCATGGACAAGGTGCCTACATACACTCCTTTGTTTCAGGTGGGCCGAAATTTTATACATATATAGCTCGTGCAGCAGATGACACTGAGTCTTCTGTATGTGAAGCTAAAGGCATGACGCTAAATGTCGATAACTCACAACTTATTAATTTCAACTCTGTTCGAGATCTTGTAGTCTCCGAAAGTAAAGCTATTCAAATAAACTCCCGCTGTATTCGAACTACTCGATTCCATTAGGATATAACACGCAATAAAACCCTACGAATACAAATCCGACTAAATATAATTGATTTTAGATGTTTAATAATTTATTTATTTATTATAATCGCTATTCACTACCCTGAACCTGCTATGATTTATTTATCTAGAGTTCAAAAAGGTATGCATGAATTAATTTTATTGATAAAAGACACCGATTTCAATCTTATTTTTCATTTTCCAGATTGTAGTGGTAAAACTTTTATCACCGATTACTCTCCCTGTCTGAACGACGATGATGAGGACATTAGCGATTGTTCGATCATCATCTTTGACAGTGATGATAGTGATGATGATGACAATAATGATAACAATGTAGAAGTGTTGTCGAATTTAACCAGCTTGACACCAGATCAAAGAGTTAGGACTGAAAGACGAAGTCAGTTTAAGACTCACCCCTACGTTCAACATTCAGCGCGGTCTTTGTCTTTGATTAATGATGGAACATATACACTCGTAAGGTCTTCCTCTCCTCTAGCATTATCACCACAATTTTCAATTCCAAACCTTACCCAAAAAAATATAAACGAGTCGCTTCCTTCCACATCCCAGTGTACATTTGCTGTTGAATCTAGCCCCGTACACTGACAAGTTCATTACCCTTCAATGTACTTAACGATCATGAATAATCAATTTAATGTATAATATAATAGTTCTACAAAATTTACTGAAACAAATTATTTAGGACGATAGATTTTGTAGTGAAAAAATTATCTCTTTTAAAAATCTTTTGTAATCAATGATTAGAATTGTATTGGTAACAAAAAATGGTTATGATTAAAAAATCTATAAACAACTCATAAAGTTCACAGACTTGTGTAACCGATGTTCATAACGTATGCGTGAAAAATTTATCTTAAAATGTTAGTTACGCAATTCTGAATTGATTTAGGATTTTGTTGTTTTGAAATAATTTATAATGAGATGTAGAATTGACGTCTGCAAGGTATTTTTTAATTTCTATTGTTGAAAATTTTATGCTAATGCAAATAGCGAACAAATACTCATTCTTTTCTGTCTCCTTTATCTTTTGGTTAACAACATCATTACTTTCAGGATATATTTGATTCAAATAATACTTTTTGTTATAAAAACTATATTATAATAATTTTTAGTTTGTTTATAAAAATTGCAATGAATATTGATGACTAATTTCTATGACCTGCTTACTACATCTACTACAGCTACTGGGTCGATAGTGAACATTATCGATTGTTCGTTTTTTAAGTAATACATTTTACTAGCGTTTCGTCCTTGTAATTTTTTTAAAGCTGTGTAAAAAGACTATAATAACAAGGTCAAAAAGGTACCATGCATGTTGTGCATTATGATGTCAATCGCCAAGAAACAGCAAAAACCAGTTATCTCAAGTATTTTGGGAGAAACCTATCCCACATAGTAGAAGAAGACTTCCTATTATTAAAAGACAGATTAATAGGATTGTCAGACTTTTACTTATACATGGTAGAAATACTTAATGAGCCTGATTACCTGATTACATTTCTAACGAACTCATAAGACTGGAAATAATATCCCAATCATTTTTCAATCCCCAGTATAGATAGTCCCTTAAAAAAGAAAAGCTAAAAATTTTAGTAGATTATCGTCAAATTAATAGAACTAACCATTAGGATACGTACACATTGGTTTATTGTAATTTTGAGATTGTTGTAAATTATTATTCATATTATCTTTGCTCAAAAGAGGCATTGTTTTGAAAACCACTACAAACTAGGTCACTTTAACAATTTCTGACTATATTTTTCTTCGCCATAATGATTCTACTTGATTTATGAAAATAATTATTTTTATGATATTTAAAACCCTTAATTTAACACGTCTTTAAACATTTCTTCGACTTCTGTGAAATGTGAGAGACAATCTGACTTTAGCTCTAAAAAGTACATATCAAGTTCAGTGGTGTAAGGTTAATAAAATAAAGAAAAATTGCAGTCTAATCTGGATGAGGTGATTGCAGCGAGCTTTATTTGTTTCGAGTTCTGTTTCTTATCATAAATTTATTACAAAATGTTTATAAACAAATACGACTTTGTCACGAAACACAGAAAAAAGTATTTTCTCTTAAAATTCTTCTGCATGACATGTCTACCTGAGACATCTATTTAAGTAATATGGTCATAAATATATATTATCATAAGACAGAAGAAAAATAAAGGTAAACACTGTACAGCTCTTCATACGACAGTGGTAGCTTTATAATTAAATTAATTACCTCGACTTCTTAGATACGTGTAGTTATAAAATATTGTTTATAGGGTCTTAAATAAATAATAGCTTGTCGTATAAAAAAATGACATGAACCTGAAAAGTTTTTTTTCTGACAATGATTATTGAGAAAATCTAAACAAAAAAGTGCTGGTCATTGAGAGTTTTTTTTATTTATAACAGTTATTAGAAACAATTGAGCAGAAGAGATTGTGAATGATAAACAATGTTATCAATGTCAGGTATAAGTTTTGCATCAGTTTCAGGAGAAATATTGAAGTCTTTTTGTGATCGGGAGATTTTTTTTTTGCTTTCAAGTGATCTAACTTCGATAAAGACAATGTACAAGTATCAAATTTTTCTGAACAATAGATTTTAAGGTGTTATTAATGATTTAATTACTCCTAGTAGGGTTATTTCTTATGTTTTTGAAGAAGATATATCACGAAAATATTTTTTTTTTCAATCAAGAATTTAGCTAATTTTGAACCTCAACCTTAACGAATTTAGAAGGTGTATTTTAAATCTGATGTAATGTAAATATAGCAGAATGATAAGCTTCACGTCTCTAATCTGTTAGATAACGATCATAGAAGATATAAGTCGTACATTATACGTAACAAAGAACTATAATAATTAGAACACAATACTAAAATTGTCTGGTAATACATAATTAAATTAGTTTCTTCTCTTTCTGGGAAAAATGAAAAGCGTTTTCACTGTGGTCTTCATCTTGGCAATCATCTTTAGTTTTATTGGTGAATATAATAGTACGATCATATATCACTAATTTTTTTAAATATTTTCAGGCTTTTCGCAACCAGCTATTTGGCTAAAGTAATAATGCCGCGTCGTAAATTGTAAAAGCTTTGCCTAATTAATTTTAACGTAATCCGAAAATTTTGCTCAAACAAAAATATGACACTTCTGCAAAAAAAAATTTATATGTATACATGTCTTCTTAGCATTTGCAATTTCTCATTCTTACCAGTTTGTCTTTTAAAAGCTTTTTTTTCTTCAATAAAATAGAAAATTATTGCACTATATTCCTGCAATCTCAATGTACTTCTTTTTATTTGGACTGAACATTGATTCACTGACTTTTGCAACCTCACCATAATGAAAACTTTTTTGGGAAAACTGACTATCGCGGATTTCTTTAATATCAACGTTTTGAGTTACCCAAATAAGAAAAACAGGTTTTGCGATTGTGTCTGTCAATTTTTCGTAAAACCAACCTCTTTTTTAGATCGTTGAGGGCTAAGGCTACGGAAAATTCCGTGATACTAATAAGTGCCTAAAGAAATCCTTTGTCTTCTTCTTTGATGAAAATTTAGCCTTTTCTGTTGAGAACAGCTAAACTCTGAATTTATTAATAAAAATAGTTGAAATAATGTATAATTCTTGTAAATATGGTAGTTATCGTAGCAAAGAGTTGTGGAAATAACATTCTTTTTTGATTTCAGGAAAAAATTGGGCCTATTTGTTGAAAAATATTCGTACTGTCAATTTATTCATAAAACTTGTTTTAAAAAATGACAAATAGCATCCATTTTCAATTAATCGTAACAAAAATTAATTTATCTTAGATTTTGCACCTGAATTCCGGATTTCAATGAGTCAAACAGTGCCAATCATGCAAATAACTCATATTTGATCATTTGTTTGTAACGGAATAGACAATTTTTTTTGTTCTTATCCGATAAAAATTATGGTAAGATGGTTTAAACACAGATATATCATATCTTTTCTAATAATTCTATAAAATTTTAAGAAAACGGTACTCCTAAAAAGTTAAAGAAAATGTTAACTTTGTTGTCAAATATTAATGTAAATATAAATATAAATATATATGTGTACATTGGGCCGTATCAAAAAAAAAAAAATTGTAAGCACAAATGAAAAAAATTCCTTCTGTCTCGGCATCATAGATATAGCTAAAAATCAGCAATCCAGAAAAAATTAGCAACAGTGCGGGAAGATAAATCCTTTCTAACGTCTCGTGAGAAGGAACAAACCGCTGTGATTGATAACAAAAATAATTTGAGTCCTGAATTAGCTTTTGCTGATTTTTTGTGGACACTTATTTTTCTGAATATAAGATGCCACAATGTGAATTGGCGCAAATCTGACGTGCCGCGAATTCGACTTGCTGGTGGCTGACCTGATCCGGATATCCAACTTTACACAAAACAATTCTCTGAACTCCCTTGCTATATTTAAAATTGTTTGAAATTTAATTAAAATCCTTTAAAGGGCTCTAAAAATATTTTTTAATTTATTATTATTTGCTGAATTTTTTCAAGTCAAAGTGTAACATTCCATAATATCATTAAAACCATTCAAAGAAAAACTATACGTCTTGAAATTAATAATTTTTTATCTCAACATTTTTTGATTGCTTCTCGCATAGTTTTTCTGGAAAATAAAACTTTTATTTTATTTTAAGGCGTCACCATGTATAACAAAATATTTGTCATTAAAAAAACAAGTTTTAAGTACACTTGCATATATTTTTTTAATAAACAATTATTCCTCTCAACATTTTTGTCGCACGTCGTATATTTTTCCTGAAAAAAGGAATTTCATATTTTTATGATGGCATTTTTGATTGATAAGACCGTAAATGTTTTTTCAGAAATATTTGGTTAACAAACTAATCTTTTCTTTTAGATCTTACCAAAGGGTGCTGAGGCTCAATCTAATCTGATCATCTTCTTAAAAGTTATCGTGCCTACAGACTACAGGCAGACTACGGGCAAAAAAAACCGTCGTAATAGTATCTATTTTTGACTCAGACAGTCTCAAAACGTTGGCTTTGAATGAAAAACAACCGTTTTGAATTGCACATAAAACAAATACCTTTTCATCAGAAATAAAATGTTAATAGTACTAAAAATGTCCTGTCATGCACCTGTCTCAACTTATGACTTCAAAATGAAAAATTGCTTTCATCTCTTTTTCAATTTCTTTGAAACCTTAAGAATCTTTGAATTAGTTTAAAATCTGTATAAATAATTGGAAATTCCTTGAAAATAAAATAAATTAAAATTATTTCCTATAGTTCTTAAGCAATTTTTCCAAAATTTAAAAATCTAAAGACTGGTGTAAATACTAACACATGTACTTACAAAAATGTAATCCTCTTATTCTTGTTGCAGAGTTAGGTTTTCTGTTCGAGTGTTTGCCTGATGGCGACCCTATTGTTCCTCGTAGCAGAGCTTCTTTTGCTTCAACTTTTTCTTTTTCTTCTCCTGAAAAAAATGATTCACCTGATAGGCTTCTACCTTTTGCTGAGCCTCCATTTCGTACCAGGTCCAGGTCTCCTCGTGCAGAGTTTTATCCTCTTTTCACGTTTATAGCTTCACTTATGAGGTTTTTTTCTACTTACGGAAATAGATGTAAACTTGAACAACTAAGATATATTAGGCCCATTCCCATTTGGAATTCGAACCGTACATTCGATCTTCGAAGATACACTTTCCCTGACGATAGATTCATTAAAATATAAACAGGACCTTCTACTTATGGACCTGTTCCAACCGAAGAACAAATTGTGTTATCAACATCCGATGGTGACGTCTTTGCCATATTGGAAACTTACGATATTCTGGCTGGAATCTACAAATAATTTACTGGAGACAGAAAACGTGTGAAAATAAACATGGTAAGCCAAATGCTTACTGTATTAAACTGACAGGAACTGAATGAAACTCCAGTATGTACTCGCCGCTCAATCATAAGGAATTTTAGAGTACATATCATAAATCCTAATGCAAAAAACAAATTTCTTCATGAGTTAATTAATTAGAAAAGTGTTAAGCTATGGAATATATTGAAAATTTATAATAAATAATATATATTTTGTACCGAGTTTTGTTATTTAAATTTTTTTAGACGCTAGTAGTTTCAGAATTTCAACTGTGGAATTAATTTTTATTGATTGTTCCATTATTTTTTGTGGCTTTTTGTTACTTTTCTAGTTAAGATTCTAACAATTCCGAAATGTTGTAATTATTGATTTTAAAAATTAAATAAGTGTTGGTAATAAAACACAAATATCTCTTTTTTATAATCGATTTAAGCTTTAAGAATAATTTATTTAACTGTCACTCACTTTTTCAACTTTACATATTTGGTGGAGGGAGGTTTTCAATTTAATGCAAAGGTTTCAAAAAATTATAGAACGAACAACACACTAAAATACAATACAGATCGGGTTACCTTAAATTGTAGATTTACTTGAACTACTATTACTGCCGGAGTTGCAAAACGAAGAAGAGACATTGACTTTATCTGAAATTCCCACAGGAATAGGCCTGGTCTTAGAATTGTAACCATGTCAGTGTAATGGGCGCTACACTAGCGAACTTGCAAAAAACTATTGTCTTTTGAAATAAATTTTAGTTTTAAATTTTTAGGTAACACATGGAAGGTATCTTAACTCCGAAATGGAAAGAACATTTGTTCCATCTAACTCACTTTTTTCTCCTTGTTTCCTAAATAACACACATAAACTTTAATAGTAAAAATTTCTCACTTCGTTCTGAGATTCAAAGTCTTAAATTTTTGAAACGCGACTTTTATGCGCAGACTATCACTTTTTTGATTGAAAACATCTTGGGTTGTCCGTCATCGAGGGAATTTCTTTATAAATTCAATATTTCCGCCCGTTCTCCATCAATACAAATTTTGGGTATGCTGGTTTATGAGCGGTAGCTCAAACGAATAATTCGAACGGCTCACGTTCGTCTTTGCACAGAGTCAGGCATCAGTTCTCGCGCAAGTTCTACGTTCAAGGAGAGGATTTTCAAACAAAATGTTTACGTCTACTTGCTAATGTGCGTCTCAAACTCGCAGACAGGTGCCCTAATCTTTGTAGAGACTACCGAGAGGATCTGCACGATGCCAAACTTGCCCGTGGACTGAACATTTCCTCGATAAAATCGCATAGCTTCAAAGGCCTGTGGCAGTTGGTGGATAGCCTTTGAGTATCGAACTATTTGTGCCAAATATTTATATTGACATTTATTTGCATTCCATAGCCCAGTTGTACTGGTCTTACGATTTTAATTACTCAGAGTTTTAGCTGATTAAGAGAATCACTTATAAGTGGAATAGTTGACAATCTTAAATGTCGTGGCTGTTTGATTTTTCTTTAAAGGATGCGGGAAAGCGGAAGGAAGACTTAAGAAATGTATTAGGTATTGAGTGTCATGCGCCGTCGAAACAACTCTTATACGTATATAATCTTGCATTAAGTAGGTTCAAGTAATATGCATTAGAGTAATATGTGTGAGAGCACTAGTGCGTCTTATTTTAGTTTAATACTTTGCTTGCATAGGCTACCTCTCTTTCTCTCCTCCGGAGCACAACTATACGGGCATACACGCATACTTACTGTGGTAGTAGGTTTATTCCACCTCGATAATGGCGGGTCGCAGATCAAAATCAAATATATATATATATATATATATAGACATATATCACATAACTTATGCGTGGGCGCCAGCCAGGCCCAAAAGTCAGTAAAGAAATGAATCAATTCAGACCCGGCAATTCTAAATTCTAAACGCGAAAAGGCACAAAAACATTTTAATCCGGCTGCAACCCTAAAATAAGACAGCTGAGGAGCAAGGAATCACAGGGGTGGTCCTTCAAAATCAGAACGGCCATTTTACTTAAAATTTAGCAGATTTATTCGACCTGTAAACAAACAAAAGAAAATCATAAAGAAAATAAGAAAAAAAGATGACATCGCTACCATTACCGACAACAATTTCCACAACTCAGGAAATTTGCTAATTAGCTCGGTACACTAATACGACCACGTGGTCGATCGCTTTTGAACCCGCACATGACGTCATTTTCCTATCGCGGCGCACTGACTCGACTACTCGCGAAAACTTTAATATTTGACCTGGCCAAAAACAAGAAAAATCAGAAAAGCATTCAGTTGGAGAGGCCAGAGAGGCAATGGGTCGGAATGTGAAAATAATGAAATTAATTATAATCCGCCCATTGCGTCGCCCGCCTGAATATAAAAAGAATTTACTTTGGGCATTGTTGACATAGTCGTTTATCTTTTGTTTATATCCTTTTAAATCCAATCAAGGTTACCAGAAATCCCAAGATCACCAAAGTTCTAAATAAAAATAATGATCTATTGATCCCAAGGATTATATTATTCAGCAAAGCGACCACCTCTGACAAAATGCTTTCTGTCACTCGCAGGCCAAAAACGGAAGTGTCGAGTCAGCCGCACACCAAGACCGGTAGACCCGAGGGTGCCCACGTGAAGGTGCGTTCACAAAGCGCATGGTCACCGCGCAACCACCGATGAAACTCAGAACTAGCAATCGTATCTACAGCTAAGGGTTAATTCAGACGTTTGATTACGGTACAATAGATACGATTTTCCGGGGTTAGTTAACCCTTTTAGGTGTCATGAAGCTTTGACGAACGAAACTCTCATGTGACCTGTCATAGTTCCCAAGTTACTAAGTTAAACCTTGGCGGGAAAATTTAAATATCAGAAAAAAGTACGATGGCTTTTTAGGTCCGATGCTCGATAGTACCTTATACTCCTAATAACGGTCATTCAAATCAACTCATGCAGCCGAATCGCGAGTCAATTACCGATTGACAATGATACCTTTTAATATTTCATCTTCGAAAGGGTTGGTCTAGGAGGGAAATGAGATTACTCAGCCCGTCAGTAACACAAGTTTGATTTAAAGGACTCGTCATCGCGAGCAGTTAAAGTTAGTTTGTTCATTCACACCTTAATATCTATTGCAATTTACCTTAAACTAACAACAAGTTCGTCCTTTAAGAACATATGCTCACAGCGCCAACTACCGTAAATTTACGAACTAAATAATTACTAACTAACTAAGATAAACCTGCTTTTCGTCAAATAGGTGAACACAGGCGAAATCGAGGCAGCAATGCTAAAAGTAACGGTAGGTCGTATATCTTCATGAAACTTTTGCAAGCGTAAGTTTCCAAAAATTTGGTAATTTTCCACCCTCAGTCCTAACGGGAAAAATCCCAAAGAAAAATGCTAGCACGGAACATTGAACGACAATATTGCATCTGTAGCACGTGGTACGTGACCTGCAAGTCTATATCCTACATTCGCCCTAATATTGTCACGCATGCGCATACGCTCCCATGTGCCTACCTAAAGATTCGAGGCTAGGTC
>JAUELO010045178.1:0-10245 GCA_032357855.1 Amphibolips quercusostensackenii | reverse complement strand
TAAAGCCTGATATTGTCCTCCAAAATCCGAAGACGACGATCACTTACGTGATAGAATTCTCAGCACCAGCCTATGGTAATATCGCAGCAAAGGAGAAAAAAAAAACGACGTGAATATTAAGCACTTCTTCTTAAGCTTAGCATACCGTACAAAGGTAACAATGTCCAGATAGTAGTTCTCATGATCGGCTGCCTTGGAGGCATGAAGGCTTCATTTTCAACCAACTTAACAAGATTCTGGGTGGCCAGCGTCAGGCTCAATCCATCGCGAACCGAATGCAAAGCCTGTTCTTTTGCGATCACATTATCTGGTTTGTCAACACTGTTCCCTATGACATTCTACAAAGCTTGATAGCTCTAAGAAATTATCGCCAGGTGGAAGCTCTACCTCCAACGATCTCGTCTGCCGCGTATGGTCATCCACGGCCAGAGACTGTGCTACATGGAACAGTGTTTTACTGTGGCATCTCGCTCATGTATCCCACTATAGCTTACCTTTCAAGACAGAAGGAGCAGAAGCGGATGACGTACACGTTTTTGTTGCGTCAGTATTAGTTCCTTCTAAAGAACCATCGTCTTAGCATCCGGAGCCTACAATTTCTTATAATCATAATGATGAAATCCTTTACCGAACGTGTTCTCGCGTTAACATCGCGGTAGGGCTTGAGCTTTTTTCTCATGACTTTATGGCAATGTTGGCGGTAGCACTGCTACTAATAGGGTTTTCCGTGAAAGACAGAGAGAGAACGTAGAGGGAAGGGACAAAGAAGAACACAAAAACCCATAATTATCATAAAGAGTCTTTTAGAAATATTGAAACGCTTGTCGCTTTCCGAGGATCGTCGGGGCACCCCTAAAGCCACCACTGAGGGTTACAGTATGCAGAACGGTAGTGATAGTGAGCTGCGAGTTGATCAGGCAGATCTCACTGATCTAACAGCTGGTCAGTAGAAACATCTGCTACAAACAGTCAGCAGTAGTACCTCAACTGCGCCTGCTGAGGATGCTTTGGCTAGCAGGAGCTATTTGCAACCAACCACCTTGAAAGAAATACCGTGGGAGTGCATCAAGTCAGATACCACAAAGAGTAAGGAATCAGTGCGTCTCTATTATTAAAGTGCAAAGTTTGAAAACAAAAGCGAAAAAAATTCAATTTTGTGACAAAATTTGCTGCAAAGTATCCTTATATAAAGAAAGTTGCACTAGAAGAACTTATCGCAAAGGTGAAGGAAATCAGGACTAATCTACTTATCTTAAAAGACCGAGCAATAGAGATGAACATGAGGTGGCTTTTGCGTGGAAAAACGATGGCAATGAACATCAGTTAGAGGAAGCTGCGTTACAAGATTAAGCAGCAGCAACTGATGTTCTTCTTCAAACTGTTGATAATCCAGCACCACTACATTATCAAGAGTTAGCTGGCCTTATACAACCAGAGGTTGAGGCAGAGGCTCAGCAACCAAGAAAAAAATTAGAGTGGACATACTATACAAACAGATATGTTCTGCGCATTTATTTAATAGCAGAGAAAAGTAGGAAGAGCTTAAGAAGAGAACATAATCAACCCTTCTTAGTTAGGTACCTAGAGCTGATCGCCACCATAAGTAAGCAGAATCTAGCAGAACAAAAACGCTTAGTATCTGTAAACAGATTGCTTCCAGATGTTAAAACAGCTGCCATCAAAATGCAATTAAAACAGCAGCTTTTCATTGATGATCTTATTTTAAAATATGTGCACAGTGAAGAGCTGATTGAAGCTGCACTCATAGGTGCTAGAGATAATGAGCATTAAGTACTGGATCCACTAGAACCACACCTAGAAATTAATAACGCTGATGCAAACAGCGCAATCCGAGAAAAACTGCAGCACCTTGGAAGAAATTTTAGTCATGCCTTACTAAAGTTCAGACATGTAGAACCAACACAAAGACATCCTCTGCCAAAGGTTAACATTACGAAAGATATGCGTAGACTAATAGAACACCTAAACAGCAAGGTTTCACCTATGCATATAAACGCAACATTAGCTGCGTTAGAGGTGCAAACTTTTGCATATTGTGCAGCTGTAGCAGCCCTTAGAACATTTACCGCAGAAGTAGGCCTACAAATCAAGTCCTTGTCCCAGAAGAGGATCGACATTAATCATGAAAGATCAGGTTGGATATGAATGTCAGCAAAGTAAAGGTGCAAAGTGGGTCGATTGACTTAATATAAAAGAGGATATATAACCAGGAAGCTGATACACCATGTTACAACACTATCTGTGAAGCGAATTTATACTACACGCTCTTGAATTTATCCTCAAAGGATGCCTTAAATATCAGGGCAGAAACCATAGAGGAATAAGAAACGCAATGAAGAGAGTAAGCAATCTACGGCGAACACCCTAAAACCTTAAATCAACATGAAGTTGATAGTAGGGCATCCAATATTTGGCTGAGAAAGAGCGTCCTGTATCTACGAACAGTAGGATTCATCATTGCGATTCAGGACAGGATTGTTAGCACCATACATTATCGCAAATACGTGTTACATCAAGACTTGGTTGACTGGTGCCGATTTTGTGGAGATACTAATAAATCCATCGAGCACATTATTTATTGTTGTTTCGTAATGGCTCAGACAAAATATAAGGACAGACATAATGATGTGGCTGCCATTATACATTAACAACTTGCCATAATCCTAGGTCTATTAACAGAATGGATGCCTTTTAATAAATTCATTCCAGTAACCGTTTTAATAAACAAAAATTACGTTTTATATTGAGATGTTACTATCCAGACGGATCATAATATCCGAGCAAATCGACCCGACATTGTAAGGCGAGAGAAAAACGGTAAAAAAGTCTACATGATAAACATTGTTTGTCCATTCAAATGAAATTTGCAGGCAACCTAAGCCACTTAGATTCATAAGTTTAGCGAGCTAAGGCATGAAGTAAAAACAATATAGAACAATGTGTAACATGCATCTATTAATATTATTGTGATTTTAGCTACAGAATATGTACAGCAGCTCAGAAGGCGTTTTTACTAAACGGCAGTTGCGTTTAAAAAAACTTTTTAAACGATCAGGAAGCAAGCAACTAAAAACCTAGGGCCTCGGGCCGCTCTTTTAGGACAATAACGGTAACAAGCAAACTGAAAGCGGCAAGATGCTCCTAATTTTTTACCTACAATATTATCGCAATGAATTCCAAACGTCGTATACAATTAATTTGTAACATTCTCACCTTATTAGGCACTTGGTTTATTTCGTGGATGATAATGAAAAAACGGGTAAATACCTGACAACAATTAAAAAAAATTAAAATAATTAAATAAATGAGAATCCAACTTTAACAAAAATGCCTTTGACATGTTGGGCTGCTACTATCAAGCCTGAGACAATTTTTATTTGCATTATAATTGATAAATAAGTAGTAGTTTTTGCGTAATAGTTTAGAGAGAATATACGCACATACATATTGATGTGGCGCGCACTATACATCAGGAACTTGCCCTAGGCCTAGAACAATTAACAGAATGGATGTTTTTCTATAGATTTATTTACGTACCCAATTCAGCAAATAAGGAGAGGTGTACAGGAGAGAAAGATAGACAGTTCTGTGTAGATAAGTGTGTAAGATGGATTCTGAATAAAAGTGAACATGGTGTGACGTGGATTAAAAATTTATAAAAAACTGAAGGTTGTCAAAGGATCACGTCTAAGACAAACGGATTATCCTATTAAAGAAAAGTGACAAGCAAAAATTAGATTTCGTCAATCGTTAAAAAATCTTCTCTTATGGCAAGAGGAAACAGAAGCCCTATGAGATCGCTTATTTTTATAATGAAAAATATGATAATTAGTTACACTATTATTTTAAATTGAAGCGTAAGATTAGAATATATTTATAAGTTAAGTTAGATTAGGAATGGAATGTGATCAGATGTACGAAAAGCGGAGGCTCTCAAACCCGTAAAAGGTTACGATTAAATATGCATACATACATACGTACATACATACATACACTTAGCCGTCAATATACAAATAATATAATTCATTTTGGGTTATCTTAATATGCGTTATTCATACTCCTTAAACCAGATAAGCACCATTGTATTAATCACATGTGGAGCCGTTTGTGAATCACGAACTCCATATAGGGAAGAAAGTAGACGGTTTGTCAAAATTCTTTAATATTTGTTTAAAATTTTAATTAAGTTTTTGAATTACCATGTGAATTGTGCGAAGTTGACGCTGATGCTCCATATGTTGATCCTGTAAAAAGAAATAATGTATGGATTTTTTATCAATGAAATTTTGTAGCAAACTTCAAACTCAATGGTCAAAATAAAAATGCTCTGGCTAATCGTTTTTCGTTTAAATAAGATCAAAAATGTGAAAGTCTTAATTTTTAGAAATAGAACCTGCTTGTAATATTCGGGTAAAATATAAATCAGGTCTTCTATTATAAGTATTTAGTTTAACAGTTATCCAAAATTTACTTATATAAATTTTATTTTCGCCTTATATTTTTGTCTATACAAATATAAACAAATTAATTAAAATATGCATTTGAAACTGGCAAACGTTAGTTGAAGGAAAAATTCCTTAAGGCCATGTAACGAGTAGGTCACGTGATTAAGATAGACCTTAAATTATTTTTCCAAACCTACGTTCAAATGAAATCAGATATCAATTTGAAAGTTTGGGACATAAAAGAGAAGGAAATTATGTTTATGTTTCTGCTTTTTAGTTAAAATTAAAAAAAAAATTTCTAAGAAAACAAATCTCACCAGATCTGATAGCTATAACAGTACTTTGCTTTCCCGATTTTTATCCACACGGAATGAGATATCGTGTTAAAAATTTGGCACACAAAACATAAGCTACGAATAAAGGTGCCTCTGGTCCTAAATATATAGAATTGTCAAAAAAGTTTTTTTCCAATTATACATTTGTAGAAATACTGACCGTGCTACAGAACACTGCAAGCGATTTCCAATTTTTTTAATGGTCCAGTGAAAAGGTTTGTGTCTATTATGAAAGTGGGGCTAAGCAACAAACATTGGTCACGAAAATTATACACAAAAAATGCAAACACTAATGTTTGAACTTGAAACGCAAAATAATTGATTTATTAGTTTGTGCATACGTCTCTAACATACACATTAGCAGTACATTTAAGGATATGTTCGTTTTAAATCGAATTTAACTGCCAGTTATATTCTCAGTAATATTGTTCTTTATCTTAGCGCTATCTGTCGTCAAAAAAAAGATAAGTAAAAAGTTACCGACAACACATGTTACTGAGATTGATACAAATGTATCGGTCAACATTTATTATTTTTAAAATAAACTTTTTTCCCTCCCCAAACCTATGCTTTGCTACACACTGTCATTTTTAGTTTTTTAACATTTTCCCAAATTTTTTACGCTTTTCTGAAACTTTTATTTTTAAATATGGGAGCAAAAATATCGATCTCCGGACCAACTTGGTCACGTGGTCCACTCGTTACATGGCCTTAAATTCAAACTTACGTTTTCAGTGGGCGAACAGCTTTAAAGTCTCTTTTATGAATTCAAGCCTGATAAATTAGTTTCTCACTATCAAAAACTGCTTATCGGTCTAGAAAAATTATATACTGGTAAATTTTTATTGTGTCCCTGACCCAGCTGTCTTGATCTCGAAAGATGTACTTTAAAAATCTCCAAAGTGTCTCACGAATTATAACGCACGCAATCGGTTGCCAGAGAAGGCGCATAATGCATTTTTAAGAAAGCTTGAAGATTATTGATGTCCATATTTAGAATAGCTTGGAGATTTAACTGTCTATATGAATAATGTGGATAATTTTACTTAATATCGATATAACTTATCCGTAATCCCTAAATTAGACAAATGTCGTTTCATTAAACAACTGTGGATCCGCTCGTCTAGTACGTGCTTCATGTAGGAAAAATAATATATTTTATGATATTTGTTTTAGATTATATTTCAGTTTTTAAATTACCATGTTCATAGTTGTATGTATGCGGGGCTAGCACTAATGCTCCATACCTTGGATCTGTAAAAAAATAATATACGGATGTTTTTAAAATGAAATTTTTTTTAGCGAATCATAGAGTTAGTGGTCAAAATGAAAAGGCCCTAGCAAATAGTTTCTTTTTTAAACAAAATATAAAATTTAAACGCTTTAATTTTTTCAAAAGTTGTATCTGTTTGTGATATTTCCATACAACATAAATTATATTTCCAATCATAAGTATTTGGTATGACAGTTCTTGAAAATTTACTTTCATAAATTTAATATTTCCCTTATATTTTTGTCTATAATATATTAACTATTAAATTTTAATATGCATTTTCACAATCCAAAACAAATTAAATGTATTCTTTTATTATTTTTTATTTAAATGAAAAAATTTAGTTAATTATATTTAATTTACTACTTTAACATGGGCATTATTGCTGTGCAAAACAAGGCAAATTAAGATTTGACTGTATATACAAATAATGTGTTATTTATACTCCTTAAATTAGGCAAACGATGTTTTATTCAACACTGATGGATGCGTATGAGAAGTCCGTACTCCATATAGCTAAAATGCTAGATGATTCAGCAAAATTTTTCAATATTGGTTTTAGATCGTATTTAGGTTTTTGAATTACCAAGCAGAAAACGCTGGTCTCGTACTGGAGCTCCATTCGTTGAATCTGTAAAAAGAAATAATATATCGATTTTTCTTCAATAAAATTTTACAGGGAACCTCAGAGTTAATATTCAACATGAAAATTCCCTCACAAATTTTTTTTTTCGACAAAATAATGAATACAAACGTTTTAATTTGCTAAAAATTTTACCTGCTTGTGATATTTCCATACAACATTAATAAAGTTTTTGATTATCAGTATTTAGTTCTAAAGTTTTTGAAAATTCACTTTTATGAATTTGATATTTGCCTCATAATTTCGCCTGTAAAAATATTTAAAAATTAATTTAAGTGTGTATTTTCACACTTATCAAAAAAATTTATGTATTTTCTCATTGATTTATCATGAAAATAAAAAATCTAGTTGGTCATATATAATTCGATAGTTTAACATAGACAATGCATGCACATGGACATATATCATGCTCTTGAAGGACCCACACAAAATGTACATGAAATGACTTCTGGTCGATTTTTATTAAATTATGTGAAATTGTACTCCTAAGTGTCTTAATTAAGATTTTTATTGGGCACAGCGTCCAAACTTAGACAGTTTTCGAGATACAGAAGCTTAAAGATGTAACTATTATAACAAACATTAGCAAGTATCTTAAAAACTGCAGGTCTGCAAAAAAAAATGTTTCCCACGAAAGTTATTAAGCTCCGAAAGAAAATGCAATGGAATTCATGAAAAGAAAACACAAGTCTGAAAAGATATAACGAGATAAAAAGAGAAAATCAATATAAAGCCTATGAAGGTAAGATAGGAGCATCACTTAGTCAATATCAAGCTATTGAAGGCAGGTCATAAAAAGGCTGTTGTCAATATCTAGCCAATTAGGGCAAGATATGTGCAAGGCTTAGAAAATATCAAGACAATAAAGGCAAGAAATGACCAGAATATTATAGATCCTAGCCAATAAAGAAAAGAAAAGAGCAGAGCTTTGTCAATATAGAGAAAATGAAGACAAAAGACGAGCAAGACTTAGTCCTTAGACCTTAGCCGGATATAGTCTAATTCCAGTTCATCTCTTGCGTTTATATTTCCTGGTTTTATCTCTCGTGGTTTTATCTGGACTTCACTAGATAAAAAATGAATAAATCTCGCTTATTAATTGCCTATATAGGACAGATATTGACTGCATTTAGGTCATATCTTGCTTTTACTTCACTGGATATTAAATTATTCATGGACACATCTTGCCTTTATTGGCTAGATAATGACTAAATCTAGCTTATGTCTTCTCTCCAGTGACTCGATATTGAAAACATTTTGTTCATGTCTTGCGTTTAGTTCACTAGATATTGATAATAGGTTAAATGCTTTCACAATAATTTATTATAATAAAAGAGTTTTTTCGGGTTTCAATCGTTCGCGAAACTACGAATCCTGCCGACGCTTCGCTTCTTCAGGGCTAACTAAACAGGTTAGCCAGGAATACGTGAAGTGCAACGTTTACGAAAAAGTTGTCAAGATTCGTAGTTCTTTACACGATTGAAACCCGAAACACTCTTTTATTTACGGGATATTGACTACTTCCTGCACATATCTTACCTTCATTGGCTAGGTATTGACAACATCTTGTTCGTGTCCTGTTTTTAGTTGCTGTATATTAACAAACTATTGCTCATGACATGCCTTTATCATCTGGATAACAAGCAGGTTAACAATATCCCTATTCAGAATAGTTTGAAGATTCGACTGTATATACGAATAATATTAGTGATTTCGGTTAATATTATGTGTTATCTATTCTCTTAAAATTAGGCAAGCACTGTCTTATTAACTACTTGTGGATCCGTCCGTGATGTACGTACTCCACATAGGGAAAACAGCTGCTATAAGGTTTAGAAAAATTCTCTAGTATTAAGATTATATTGCATTTAACTTTCTGAATTACCTTGTATACGTTGCGAAGTAGACGCTGATGCTCCATTCGTTGATTCTGTAAATAGAAATAATATATGGATTTTCTACCAATGAAATTTTTCAGCGAACCTCAAAATTAGTGGCCAAAATAGAAATGCTCTCGCTATTCGTTATTGCTTTAAACAAGATTTAAAATATAACGGTTTAGTTGCTAAAAATTGTGCCTGCTTGTTATATTTCAATACAATATCTATTCGGTTTTTCATTATAAGTGTTCAGCTTATCAGTTATTTTTGATGTACTTCCATGTATTTAATTTTTGCCTTATATTTTCGTCCATCAAAACAGTAACAACTTAATTTGAATGTGCGTTAATACAAGCATTAAAAACTAAACGTATTTTTTTATTGTTTCATAATGCAAATAAAAATACAATTTATCATATTTAAAATGCAAATTTAAGGTGGACAGTATTGCCGTGTAAAACCAGGCAAAACAAGATTTGACTGAACGTAAAAATTATAAAGATAATTCCTGTTTAACCTAATATTTGTTACTCATACTCCTTAAATTAGGCAAACACTGTGTTATTAAACACCGGCAAATCCGTTTGTGAAATACATACTCCAAATGAGAAAAAAGCTAGACGGTTTTACAAAATTTACTTTTATTTGTTTTAGATTGTATATTATCTTTCAAATCACCTTGCATATTGTGCCGGAATGATGATGGTGCTGCATGCGTTGAATCTGCTAAAAGAAATAATATATTCATTTTTGTTGATAAAAGTTTTCAGCGAACCTAAAAATGAATGTTCAAAATGCAAGTTTTCTTGCTAATTATTTTTTTATTCGAATAAGCTGAAAAATATAAGCGTTTTAATCTGCCAAAATTAAACTTGTTTCTGGTAAATCCACACAACATAAATTCAGTTCTTTATTATAAGTATTTATTTTGACAGTTATTTATAAAGTTAATTAAAATATTCATTTTTACTATCATTACAAAATTAAATGCATTTTTTATTTTTTTTTTTAATGAAAATTAAAAATCTAATCAATTATATTTATTTTCAAGTTTAACATATACATTATTGACGTACAAAACAAGAGAACCAGTCACTTCATTTTATAAGAAGAAGTTTTTGGATACGCTGGTTAAAAATTGTTGGCGAGAAAAGAAGAACGGGACATGCGATGAGAAAATGGAGCTGAAAAACGTAAAGTATTTTAGAAGGAATGAGCTGCAAAGGGATCAAGTGAAAAGGATGCATGACTTTGGAGAGATGGTGTATAAGGTGGTCAAAAACACCATCATGGATAGAGAGAAGGCAACAGAGTTGGCGGGACTAAGAGATTCAAGGTTTAATTGGAACTATAGGTAGATTATATTAATAAAACGAGTGCAGTTTTTGTTTGAAGAGGAAGGTAGTCAGGAACTTATAGCGAGGATAAGATGTGCTTGCGTAAAGTGTTTTAATAGGTATGTTTAATAGGTATCCAGAAGTGAAACCTAGTTGGACGATTAAAAGCTGATAAAAATAAGTAAGATAAGTAGGAAGATATTATTGCATAAAAGAACTTAGTAAAAATATTTTCTTCTCAGGTTTGTCTTGGCTTGTCTTGAGTTTGTCTTTAAGCTGTCTATGTCACGCTGGCTGCCAGGGGCGAGACT
>JAUELO010045171.1:0-10245 GCA_032357855.1 Amphibolips quercusostensackenii | reverse complement strand
CCGATCTTGATAGGTTCTCCTCCCATAATTTCAGCATCAGGCCCATCTTTAATCACAAAAAATTTGAAGCCAGCCATGTTAACCATTTCGGATCTGAAACCTTGTACAACCTCATGTTCATTTTTTGATGCTAGGGTAATGCTTTCCACCTCTTTCGTTTCACGATTTATCTTCACTCTATAGTAATTGCGACAATAAACAATGAACCACTGTGTAATGGTAGGTTCCATAACGTTTGCAGCTGAAAAAGTAAATCAGAATATGGTGAATTAACACGGTTTAAAATTAATCTCTAAATTGAACGTTTTTTTATTATTATTTTTTAAGAGTCAAATAATAGTGCTGGTAAGTAATAAGTCCGCAGTGTAAATTTCTAAAAAGAAATTTTGGCCGGGTTTGCCTACGATTATCTTTTAAGTTCTTTCCAACATCTGTATCGGAAGATTTTTGTTTTACTCAAAATTTTTGCTTTTATCAAATTGATTTTTTATTAAAATTTTTTGGAAAGAGTCATATGCAGATCTTGAAAAGTTTTTGAAAGAAATAGAAACGATTGAATTTCGAGTCAGAATATTTCGTCTTGAGGTTCGTCTTGGTTCGTTTTGATTTCGTCTCCAAGACAACTATGTCTTTTTGGCGGCCAGAGGTGAGACTAATTAGTCAAAGATGTAAGCTGTGAGCTTATGACTAAGTTTTACGATAGGTTTTGAAGACAAGTCGAGGTGAACTTGTCTTGAGACAAGAAGTTTCATTGTTAGTCTTGAGACCAATCCAGGTGGACTGATGTCAAGATTAGAAGTGTAAGTCTTAGTAAATATGCTAAATTTTTTCTGAAGAAATTTATATAACAAGATTCTGGCTTTAACATTTGCCAATGTCAAGGTTACAAAAGTTTTTGTTTGTATATTGTATTGTCTATTATGCACCGAACTCTATAAACTATGAATGCCACAGACAGAGCCTGCTATTCTCATGAATCAGCTAGCTTGGTGGAACTAAATATTTAACATCTGCTGAGGACAAAAATGCTACAACTGATAAAACTTGTAAGTGCACTAACCTAGCTTGTCATATACGCTGTGGAACTGTTCGCGCCTTATTCCCCACTATTTATCAGTAGTTTTCTTTGTGAGTATTTTTTCACAAAAACATCTTTATATAAAGTAGCAAATCATTAGGGGGTGGCCAACGATTGTACTAATCACCCTAATTTTTTTTTGTTTTTTCCATCTTGTTCTAATACTTTTTGCATCAAGGTGTGAAGTAGTAAAAAATTTGTAAAAAATCTGTTACGTAATTTATGGATAGCTTCTTACACGTTGGTCTTGATGGTTTGACTCCCATAAGTGTTCCCTCTTGGCTTATATATTCCACTATGTAAAGGCCTCTTTCTAGCTTAGCAAGACGGACCAGAAAATTTTTTCTTTGATAATCTGGGCCATAAGGACAACGATTGCCTGGAAAGTCAGCTTTAATTATTCTTGTTCTAGAATCGTCTAGCCAGACCTCAATCTTTTGACCCATGTGCTCGTAACGTCCCCATGAAGGGCCTGTAACAACAAGAGGCTGGCGATGATAAGGTTTGATTCGAAATTCCCCCTGGACGACTCCGTCCTGGCGCCTTGTATGACGACCGCGTGGGCGTCCTGCTCCGGGACGAGCCCCCCCACTCTGTCCTTCGGTTGGTGAACTTGATCCTTTATTTTTTGCTGCATTTAATTCTGGAAAAAAACAAAGTTTTTTAATTAGGATGAAATTAAATATTAATCTCAAAATTAAACATTGAACGATTCAAAACTGAAGCAATTAAAATTAAACAATTCAAATTTCCTGAATCGTCTGAATTCTTGGGATTTCGCGAATACTGAAAGTTTTCTTAATTCAAAGTAATATAAAATAATTTTAATTAAAAAAATTCAGAGAATTAAAAGAATCTAGAGTATTCAAAGTATGTAGGGATTGCTGGAAATTCAGGGTATTCCATGAATTCAGAGAATTCAGGAAATTCAGAGAATTCAGGGAATTCAAAGAATTTAGGAAATTCAGGAATTCGAAGAGTTTCGAAAACTTAGTAGATTCAGAGAACTCAGAAAATTTATAAAATTAAAAAAATCAAGAAAATTCAGTTATTTCTGAGTATTCAGGAAATTCAAAGAACGTAACAAATTTTGAAAATTAAAAAAAGTCAGGAAATCGAGATAATTTGTGACATTAAGCGATATAAGGAATATCAGAAAGTGTAGGGAATTCAGGAAACACCAAGAATTTAGAAAGTTCTAGAAATTCTGAGGATTTGCAGAATACTGAGTTTTTAGAAAATTCAGAGAATTAAATTAGTAAAAAGATTTAGTGTAACAAAAAAATTCAATAAGTTTCAAGAATTTTATTTTTTCAGAGAATTAAATAAATTCAGGGAATCAAATAAATTAATATGGTTAAATAAATGCAAAGAATTCAATCAATTAATAGGATTAAATTTATACAGAGTATTCAATAAATTTCGAGCATTAAATAAATTTATAGAATTAAATAGACTCAGAGATTTAAATAAATTCAGAGAATTACATCAATTGATAGAATTTCATCAATTCAGAAAATTCAATAATTAAGAGATTTCCATAAATTGAGAGAATTCAACAAATTCCGAGAAGTTAGTGAATTCACATAATCCAATTATTTTAGAGAATATCGAAATTTCAGAGAATTTAATAAATTGAGATTATTAACAAAATTTGGAAAATTTAAGAAAATAACGTGTTTAAGGTTCCAAAAATTCACAAATTTAAAGAAATAAGAGCATTTAGAGAATCGTCTAAGTTTATAAAATTAAGAGAATTTAAAAAATTAAGAGAATTTTAAACATTTAGAGAATTTCGAGTATTCAGGGAATTCCAAGAATTCATGCAAATCAAGACTACTGTGAATTCCGAGAATGCAGGAAATTCACAGAATCCCGAGAATCCAATTAGTTCCGAGAATTTAATAAATAAAGACAATTTAATAAACCGAGAGAATGAAAATTGTTTAAAAAAATTCAATTTTATCAGAAGAATTCAGAAAAAGTTCACTGTCGACTAAAGGTTAGTCAATTTAGCAAAGTTAAAAAAAAAACGTAGTGTATACGGATCTAGCATATTTTTACGGATCCTAATTTTCTCTTTCGAAATATTTTGCCGGAGTTTACTTTCTTTTTTTGAAATATTTTCAACGTCACAATTTTCTGTAAATTATTATAAAATGCATAAGTTATCATAAATTTTATAAATTTTAAGAACTTTCATAAATTTTAACAAATTCCATAAACTTTTACGAATTTCATAAATTTTCACAAGCTTAATAACCTTTCATCAATTTCATAAATTTTCAAAAATTTCGTAAATAGAAAAAGACTCATAAATTCAAGAAATTTTCAGGAATTTCATAAATTTTTACAAATTTTATGATTTTTCACGAATTTCATAATTTTTCCAAAAATTTTATGAATTCCTACAATTCAAAATTAGGCTTAAATGACTTTAGATTTTTATAGCTTCTTAAAGTATGTTGGCTTTTCAGCTCGCGGGGGACAGAAAGGCAACCCTGTGACTGGTTACAACAATAATGTTTGTCAGACCCCTACCCTCCTTCCAAGTTCCCCTGGGGACGGAAAGAGACCCCTGCGACTAGTTACAAAAATAATTTTGGTCGAACCCCTACCCCTCTCCAACGTCGCGTGGTAGCGGAAAGGCACCCCTGTGACTGGTCACATGAATGGTCCTGATGAGGAAACTACATTGACTACAAAATACGCTACGAGAGAAAATTAACTCCGGCATATTTCACTGAAGATAAGTTTTTGAGCTCCTTGGAATAATTTTCAAATTCCTTGGAATCCATAATAATTTCTTGGAATTAGTCATAATTTCTTTTTAATTCTTTAGAATTCAAGAGCATGTTTGCTGACATTCAATGTTATTTTTATTAAGTTTGAGAGGAAGGAAATACAGATATATGCAGAAAGAACATAATCTCCACCTGCCATAAAGATCCCCCATTAATTTCCTATTATCCTTTTTGTTCCAAACATTAATCTTGTGACTCGTTGCAATTAATCTATAATTTTATAGAATCCATAATTTATTATTTAGAATGTATGATAAATTTTCTGGAATTTAATTTACTACACGATAAAATATGCCGGTCGAAAAAATTAATATCCGGCAAAATATGCCGGGAAAGAAAACCAAAATTTCATGCTTTCAGAAGAATTAAAAAATTAAAAATAGTTTGTCATATCATGAATTATTTAAGAGAATTCAAAGATCTTTCACAAAATTCAAAACATTACAAATGAATTCTGAAAAATAGAGAGAGTTCTGCAAAATTTAAAAGACTTCAAGTAGTTTCAATTTAATGTTTCCTTAATATTTCAAAATAATACTTATACTGGGATTTATATTATATTAAGTGCACTTACCATTTAAATTCAGAAAAACCACGATAGTAAGAAGCAGAGAGCTGATAATGATCTTCATTTCTGATGCAGATTTTGCAATTGATGACGGAGAAATTTAGCATTTATTCACTGCTATTTACAGTAAAGACTACGTGGCAGAAGCATTACGATATCTTTCAAGGTTAAAAAAAACTGGGAAAATTAAATTTAGTATTTAATATACCTCGTCTACTATCCTTATGCTAATAAAATACCTACCTTTATATCTTATGTAAAGTACTATCAGTAAAATCAAACAAGCTTGTGAAATTATAATAGCCAATGTCTCGCTAAGTTTATACATATATATACACATAATTTCTTCTTATAGTTTTATATTTTCTTTAATTAGATAATTTATAAAAGTAATGTTTCTTTTAGAAGTGAAATTAGAGTCAGATATTTCATCGTGAAAAATTGCCTAATGTTGAAGTGCACGAAAAGCATTCCTTAGGGCACCAATACTTCTGTTTTATTTCAACAAATAGATTTAAATCTATGTTATTTTTAAAAACATCTGCACAAATTCAGATGATGAAGTAAAATCTAAATTCAAAAAACAATAACTAATAAAATTTTGCCACAAAGAATGTTTTAAAACAATTTCAATTCTTGATGTTCCATAGAAATTGTTACTGACAATCAATCTTACAATAATTTATAGTATTTCAGGTAAGAAAAATTTTTTTTCAACAAAATTTGCAGAATTTTTAAATACATGACAATTTTGTGATATTTTAAATTAGATAATAACAATTAATAGAAAAAATTGCTCATTGTTATTTTTTTCTGACTAACAAATACTCTCTCAATAATTTAAAGCATTTTTAGCTAAGAACAAATTTTTTCAACCAAAATTACAATATGTGGCTCTTTGTTAATTCATTTTTGTTTATAATAATTAAAACATTCAATAAGCAAATTATTCGTATTCTGGAAGTACTTTTGCGTCGGCTTTTATTATGTACATTGAGTTAACGTATAATAAATAGAAAAATAAAAATTCAAAATCCATGACCAATCTGCTCTTCTTACAGGATTATTAAAATATTGGTTTCATTATGGTGAATGTTACCTCCAAAAACAATTAAGGTGGAGAAACCCTTACCCGTCAAGAATAATCGGCCAGAGCACGGAATTCCACATTAAAAGAAAAAGAGTTCTTGTCAGTTTTCCAATTCTATTTCTTTTTTTCGTTTTATTTATTCCATAACCGACTCGAGAGGTTAGGGCTGGATCACCCACCCGTAACAACAACGGCTGGCAATCGCTAGGAAAACAACGTACTTAGGTGGACATACAGTAATCCTGTTACTGAGAAGAGGTTTCCTAGCACGCGCGCAGTGGATAAGATAACCGCTGCGTACAAGAGTGCTAGGAAAAATATAGTATCATCCAAAGGTTTTAGGCACGGAACCCTACGCTCGCGGACCGCCATCGACTGTGCGCCACTGCGCGGCAGGACAGCGAACTGACAGTCATCTCCTTCCATCGGTCGTTCCTCTCACTCTGTAGTTCTAGTTTTCTCTCGCGCGTGGCGTCCTGGTACTCGCACAAGACGAGCGACGACGACGAGACTCTTCAATCACTTGTCATGCTAAACTCGAAGAGTGAGTTCGTTAGCGAGAAAGATAAATTAGGCTTGCAGCAACATAACTAAAGAAAGGTAGACCCATTCTGTTAAAATTGTGTCATTGTTGACCTAGGTCAAGGTCAATTCGCGAATAAATAGTTGAGTTAGTGTAATTAATAAAATTATATCATTCCTATGGGCCGCTATGGACCCATGCTTGTGTGAAATTAACAGTAACAGAAACAAGTTATGACTTGCAAATTGTTAAGTGGTTTCATGTTCCCTCTGTGTTACGATTTCGTTGTCGAGTCAGTTTGACTGAAAGTAGAGTAGGTAAAGGGCCGACATTGACCCTTTATCCGGTGGTCTTATTGAGAATCAACGTAGCTTACAAATGACACGTATGGAAAACCCTAACGAGTAAGCTAACCTCTGTGAAATTTTGTGAACTGGTGGCGTGATTTGTATTAACTCCGTGTTTCTGATTGAATACAACCGTTTATTGTTCCTTGTAAGATAGAGTAGGTTACATTCCTTTCTCTTCCCACTATCTGCACACTTCTTAACACGCTCTTCTATCGAGCAGGCTAGAGGTCTAATTCATTTAATTGTGGGCAAATCAGCTTATTAGAAAATAAAAATTCATCCTATAAATCACTACGATGATAATCATGATTGTGGTAGTAGTAGTTTGGATATTCTTATCCAAACAAAAATTAAAAATAAATTTTGAAAAATCGAGACAAAATCAAGAGCTGTAGACTTTTTTAAACAAAAGGGATTCGTTTGGTCCAACTGTGGTTACGATCATAAGACTGTGGGCACTATTGTTAAAAATGAGAAACAATTTTTAGTGGGTATAATGAGACCAGTGCAGAATTTTTTTTCAGAAGAGTGGAGGAAGGGCGATCGGTTTTAGTCCTTACGAATAAGAAATTATTAATAGTTATCTCATTCATTTTAAATAAATTACCCTTGCAGTGGTTTTGTTATGATTTTAATGTCACGCCGACATCGCCGCATTTTGAAACTGCAGTCACAATCATGTACCTAGACATCAGCTACTATCAATGGCGTTTTAATGTAGAATTTACTTGCCATCTGGGGCCTTGTTAAAGAATTAATGAAAGTTTGACATGCTTGCAGGGTCTTTTCCTCAACCTTCAACGCTCTATTGTTGTTCAAGAACATCTGATGCCTTATCTTTAAAGGTGTATTCGCCGTTTTAAGTTTTCTAATTATGAGAAGTTAAGGCTACTTTCCATGAATATAGAGCAAACAACCAATTTAGATGACATTAAGCAGTTCCCGCTTAGCCCAGCAGATTTCTTTTCCCTGAATTGGCAAATGTAAAAAACATTAGACTTTCTTGCGAAGCTGGTAAAAATACCAGTAGCACCCCATCAAGTGGTGCTAACTTTTCTCCCGAGCCTTTGATTAATTTAATGGTAAATTTGGTGAATAACCTGGAAATCAAGAACTCCCACATAATGAGCCTCAATCGGGTAATAGTAATTTAATTAAGGAAAACAACAATCAATCCAGTCTTGATACAAATGAAGGCGAGAATCACCTTAAGAAGGGCTTGGCTAAGGCCTTAACTAAACCTAATCCCACAGGAGGGAATTAACGTCCGAAAAAGAGGGACCCACTGAAGGCCACACTGACCTGCTTCAATTGTGGTTGCGTTTATCACAATTAAAAAAAATTGTTTGATACTCGATGATTGAACTGTTGCCATAATTGCAACAACTTAAAGAGAGCCATCTCGATGTTGAGGCGACTCCTGTTATTCAAAGTCAGACACTTATTCCTGCTATTAGTAATATGCCTGACTCATCCCCTGAAATTCAACTTTTTAACCAGAATTAATTTTAAAACTTCATTCTGAACTAGAACCTGAATTGATTAAGTTGAACCTGAATTATATTAGAGCTTACCTTCCGAAACTAAACCTGAATTAAATTTCAATCACTTAGCTTCAATTTGTAAAGCAGGGAGGAAGACCTTCTGACTTGAAGGCGAGCGTTGTCATAATGGCTGACGGTACTATTCAGGCTGTCATTAACAAGACATGTCTGCCGGCCACCTTTTTAGAAACTACTCCTTCAATTAATTTTAAAATCATACCTGGACTAACTGATACTGGCGTACACATTAAAGAAATTCAAAGAGAAATCTAAATCCAGTATTATGAAAAAAATAAAAATTTATTTAAACGCAGGTTTTTAGTAAAATTGATTGAACCTTGGTTATAAAACTAGTAGCTCGTAAACCATTAGCCACAAGGATTTTGAAAAATAAAATTTGCTCATTGTATTTCCTAAAATGGACCAATGTGTGAAAATATTAAAACTTCACTTTACTTGGAATTTTAGTGTATATTACCAGTGAAAATTATCCACACTTCTCCGCATCCTTCACTAATTCAAATCGTCGTAAGCGTGCAAAAAACCAAAAAGTTAAAGAGCAATATTGGACACATTTGTGAACATCTTCTTCTACTGTTTAGCACGTCATTAAAATAATTTTTAGTTTCTCATGTTCTTATTCAGGAATGTAAATCAAGAAAATTATACACAATTTTTATACATTTGTCGTTATTTTTTTGTATAGAATAATTTTTATGCAAATATTCATCCTGATATTAAAGGTAAGACTGATCTCGTCATAGGTTCTCCTCCAATTATTTCTGCATTAGGCCCGGCTCTGATCAAAAAAAATTTAAAGCCAGCCATGTCAATTAATTCGCATCTGAAACCTTGCACAACCTCATGTTCATTTTTAGATGCGAGGGTAATGCTTTCCACATCTTTGGTTTCACGATTTATCCTTACTCAATAGTATTTGCGAGAGTAAACGATGAACCATTGTGTAAGATTAGGTTCCATAACGTTTGCAGCTAAAAAAGAAAATCAAGATTTGCTGTATTAACACGATTGAAACAATTTATAAATTGAACGTTATTTTTTAAATTAATATTTCTCAAGCATTGAATAATAGTGCTGAAAAGTAATAAGTCCACGGTGAAAATTTCTGAAAGAAAATTTCTGAGAGTTTTGCCTACGAGTATCATTCAGATTCTGTCAAACAGCTGTATCGAAAGATTCCTGCTTTCATCAAAACTTTTGACAAATTTTGACAACAAAATACATGTAAGTGCAAATTGCTTTTAAATCGACCATAATTCAAATAAGGAGCATTTGTTAAAACTTTATATTGAATTTTTATCCAAAATTTTGGAAAAAATCATATGCAGATCTCAGAAAGGTTTGGGAAGAAATAGGAAAGATTGACTTTCGAATAAAAATATTTTATCTTGAGATTTGCCTTGGCACGTCTTGATTTCATCTTTAAGACAGCTATAATTCTGTGCCGGCCAGGGCCAGACTAAGTAGTCGAAGATGTAAGCCTTAAGTTTATGTTTAAGGTTAACGACAGGTTTGGAAGACAAATCAAAGTGAACTTGTCATTTGCCAGTGTCCAAATTACAGAAGTTTTTGCTCGTTAATTGTATTGACCATCATAGAGCGACCTCTATAAACTATGGACGCCACCAACAGGGCCTGCTATTTCCAGGGAACAGGTAGCTAAGTGAGGACAAAACAGTTGACATCTGCTAAGGAATGAAATTTCACAACCAATCAATCATGTAATTTTGTGAGAAGTGATTTTTAAATTAGAAATTCGGAACTTCTCTGTCTCCAAAATTACTGCACTAGCCTAGCTTGTCAAATACGCTGTAGAACTGTTCACGTTTTATCCCCTACTTTCCATTAGTAGTTTTATTTGTTAGTATTTTTTCACAAACACATCTTTGAAAGGTAGTCAATCATTAAGGAGTTGCCAACGATTGTACTAATTACCCTAGTTCATTTTTTGTTTTTTCGTCAAGGGGCTATTCACTCTCAAGTCTAACGTTTCAAACGTTAGAGTTTTGCGTGAAGTTATGAATGAATCACGTGATGCTATGAAAAGCAACGTTAAAGTCTTTGTAAATATGACGTCACGCTGCGTTGAACTGAGTCATGAAGTCAGGACGAAGTCCACAGGCAAAATTTAGAGTGCCCTTCGCATCGCGCTGCAGCGAACAGAGTACGTGCAGAGTCAAACCGATTTATGAAGATAGAACAAAGTGGAAAGTCATCGCTTATCTTCGTCGAGTTCAACAACTAACGAATTTAAAAACTAGAGTCAA
>JAUELO010045162.1:0-10245 GCA_032357855.1 Amphibolips quercusostensackenii | reverse complement strand
TTTGTCTTTAACTTACGAAGCCTAATACCAAGCTTTTGAAAAAGATAGTGAAGTTCGAGGCCAGCAAGGATTACTTGTCCTACGCGCCGACTTCTGAGCAGTGAATTTAAAGAAATGTTTGGATTATCAGTGCAAATAAAAGTAATTAAGGTGAAATCACAAGCAATATTATTTTTTGAACGATTGAAGACCTTTTCTCTTTATGTTTTATATTCCTGTTGCTGGGAAAACGTAGAAGTCAAGTCAACATCTCTCTCAACAACTTTTCTCAAAATATATGTAACCATTGAGCCTAAATATATGTAAAATTAACATTCATCAGCATTTGTCTCTTTGATTACACTCGACCCTATTTTAGCTACCTTAGAATTTATTAATTAATTATTATAACAAGCTATAAGCTTGACGTCCGAAAACGAGGGATCTGCTTATTATAGGTAGGTTATGCAATATATTATTTATGACATAACACACGTGATTAAAGTCATTCAGCCTCGACGCATTGAAAAATCAAAAACAGTAATATTGGAGGAGATTATAGACTTAGCGTCAGAGACTTGGTTTTCTTAACGCGTGATTCCAACTATAGAAGAAAAATCAAGAAATAATCCTGTAATTGAGCCTACTAACGTGACAGAATCAGACGTTTTAGTGGTTTCCCAGGTAAAAATATTTGGTTTTGATTTTGATTTGGTTAAAAGATAATCCAAGGCAATTTCAAGTTATAATTTTTGTCCATCTTCTTAGACGGAACAAGGCCATTTTTGATGTCTCAGGACAAAAATTGAGGTCTTAGAGACAAAAATTAATGTCTTGAGACAAAACTATTTGTTTTGGAAAGTAGCTGAGAGATTTGTAACATGAAGGCAAGCCAAAAGGTTTCCAAGGCCTCCGAGGGTCATCACGTATCCGCTTTTAATTTAACAGAATGTTTATATTATTTATTTTTGTGGTATTTATTTTCTATGTATTAATAAGTTTGTTTATCTGCAATAATTATATTCTTTGGATGGCGAATCTGAAAAGGTTGTTCAGTTTTTTCTATCTCCAACAGTCCACTAGATACTTGTAGAATCTAAGAGCTTTAATCTTTTTATTAAAATTATTATATGCCTGTTGTTGTAAAGTCTGTTTAGAATTTTTCACTCAAAAACCAGTTATTATGAAATTACAAGTTTTAATCGTTGTAGAGTTGTAATCCTTATCAGATGTCAAATGTTTGGTTCAAACCGGTCTGGAAATAGTAGGTCTAAAGGTAGTAATAAAACCAATACATAAATCATCCTTCCGTGTCTCAAGACCAGATATCGTGGTCTTGAAGACTAATTGGAGACATTTAAGACCAAATCAAGACCAAATATTTTTACCCGGGTATAAAAAAGGCAAATAAATGAAAAGCCCATGGTCCGGACATGGTGCACAATATCTGCTGGAAGTACCCGACGAGTGTGCATCCTGCGTTGGCGAGGTGTTTTCTAAAAATCATGGAATATCCAGATCTAATGCTCAGGGTCATGCTCAAAGGTACCACGTATGTGTACAGAAGTACAAAAAGGATGTTGGAACTCGTGGAGCAGCAAATGTGTAGGCATCATAGACGCTGCAACTATATCGGAAGCACGTACACATTAAATAAACTTGCACATGAAACACATTAACTACAGGAAAGCGCTTGCTTTCTTACCAAATGTCTATTTTTTTGATGTCTTCAAAATTTACAAAACCTAACCAAGCTTGCTCGACTTTCCAAGTCGTGCAATGCAGCTTTAAGAAACAAGAATAAAGTATTTTGATCTCGGACAACCAAGGATAACTATATTAATATGCGTTTCGCCAGGTATCTTTCAAGGAGAATCCTTTAATGCATTATGGTTCTGTTCCGTGTTAAATCCATTGATCAAAACATTGAATCGCATGTCTTATGGGTTTAGAGTACATTATAACAAGGATAGTTTTGAGCTAACCCATCTTCTATACGTGGATGACCTGAAGCTAGCGGCTAGTTCAAACCAGAAACTGCGGCAAGTGCTGCATGTCACAAAGCAGTTTTACATTGATATGTTAAACGGAGGTATAGCAAAAACCCTTCTAGTAAACGGTACTGTGCGACAAAAATAATTTTATGAAAATTATGGGCATTCAAAATAGATACTTGTACATACTTAAATATCATATTATTTGTGCTAGTTGCATTTTAATATTTATGAGTAGAAAATTAGAGAATTTATATTCATTAAATAATTCTTTTTGTTACCATCTACAGCAAGACATGTTGACACTGTAAAAATATGTGATGCCGTTAATTTAAAATTCCTGTGAAAATTAGAAGAAAAGATATTTCTTATGTTGTAGTACTACAAGTACTGCTGCAGTTCTGCTACTACAAGAAATGAAAATATAGTGTCTTTCAATTAATTTGTATGCATAATTTTAATATAAATATAACAAGAGTTTGGCAAAGAATAATTTTATTATTGCGTACTACCTGAAAATGGAAAAAATCCGCTCTCACATGAATCTATCTCTGTTACCAGAAAATAAACATATAAATTAATATTCTTCTTGTTCTAACTTTTTTTGAGGGTGTCGGTAATACCCCTGTTTACTATATTAATATGGATTTCGGACTACGGAAACGCAGGGTAGTGAATTTACTAAGAGGAGAGTTATGGATCGCAGAGCTAGAGAACGAGGACGAGGATCGCATCGAGGCAATGGCTGAGAGTGAGTCATATATGACCTCGCACGAGAAAAGGGACCTTAAGTAGGAAAATGAATTTCTGAGTTTTTCAGTGTTCTTTATAGTTCTTGACCTACTCTTTCTCGTGGAAAATTCAGAGTTGATCTATCTCCAAAACCCATAAGGGGGTGAATCGAGAGAACGTACCTTTCACTTTTGCGGTAGTGATGCAAGCTGAACTTTAAATGCTTGTATTGTAAAATTTAGCTAGCCTACTTCGTTTCTCGTGCAGAGTTACATATACATATCTGAGTACTCTTTACGCTAATGGTATTTATCATACGATAGTTGAAAAAACCTAATGACTGCCTCCACTAGGAGACCAAGATCGGTACTTGAAAGTTCTCTCGACTTAGCAAACAAGATTTTGACAATCAGCACATATGCCAACCATGTCCTCATGTACTCTTTTGGGCTCATTAAATGGTCGAACAACGACCTGAGAAGGTTAAACAGAACCATCCACGGCAAAATGGATAAGCACTGAATGCACCACATTAATTCCGTGATTGAATGGGTAGTTCTACCATGACAGAGAGAGAGAGAGAGTATGTGTGGGCATTGTAGATGTCAAAAAACTGTATGAGTCACAAGCTATATGGTCGCGAGACTAATTTAATAACAAGCGAGATATTTCGCTTTCAAAACCAGATGTGAAGCCGGTCTCATTTACACGCCCTTGAATTTATTCTCAGAGCAGGCGTTGAATATCATAGAAGAAACCATGGAGAAATCAGAAAAGCAATAGAGACAAAACGCTGTCTATGGCGAGCACCCAAAAACGTTAGATCAACATGAGCTGGAGAGTGAGACATCCAATTCTTATCTGAAAAGGGACTAACACAGAAGGTTTCGTTATTGTAATTCATGACAGGGTTACCAGCACCAGAAATTATAGCAAGTAAGTGTTACATCAAGGCGTGTTTGACAGGTGTCAATTATGATGTGCCAATGATGTGAAACGAATCCATAGTTTGCATTATACACGGTGGTCACGTACTGGCTTAAAGAGAGTACATGCCCAGACATAATTATGTAGCGCGCATCATACATTAACAACTTGCCTTAAACTTATGACTTTTAACAGAATGGATGCCTTTCTATAGATACATTCCTGTGTCCGTTTTAGAAAACAAAGATTTCATCTTATATTGGCATGATACTATCCAGAAAGATCATTACATCCGAGCAAATCTACCTGATATCGTGATGTGTGGGGAAAAAGGCAGAAAAGTCTATCATCGATATTCCTTGTCTATTAAACGAAGGCAACCTATACAACCAAGATCCATAAGTCAATCGTCCTATTGTGATTTCAGCTACAAGCAATGTGCGCGAAAAACATCTGAAACTTCAAGGAGTCAGTAGGGTACATGTAGTAGCTCAAAAAGCAGTTTTACTAAACACCTGTCGCATTATAAAATACTTCTTAGACAATCAGGAAGCAGGCGACTGAAATCTTATGGAATGACAGATCGTAGTTCTAAAAAAGCGTCTAGAGGTGACTAGTGTCACTTTTAAGATACCATGATCTTAATTTTGTGCCTACTATATAACGTTGTCGCAAGAGATTTGCAACACCGTATTAAATCAATTCACAACATCATTAACTCATCAGACACTTGACTTAGTCCATGGCTGATAAGGAAAAAAGCGGGATAAAAATCCAAGAAAAAATTTTATCATAATAATACATTTTTATAAATAAATGTATTAAAGAATTATTAAACACATTTATTTAACACTTTTGAGTTTATTAATTTTTATTTTAGTTTTGAACTTTGCGCCCAAAATGCCAATGAGCGATGCGCTTGAACTCCTCTTCAGCAGATCCCAATGACGGGCACTGTTTTTTTCATTTTGCTACGCTGAAAAATAAAATTCTTGCGTTACTTCGTTACCTTCGCACGATAATTTCAACGTAGAATAATAATCTCAATAATCTAAATGTTTCTTTGGTTCCATTTCGTGACTGTTACGTTTACCCGGTTCGATGGGTCTACTAAAAAGTGTTCTCAGTTCCAACCAGTGATCATATCAGTGTCAAGTGTATTGCATCCTTTTTATTATTGTGAAGTTAAATGATTTCTCTGACTCGATCATCTTCTGGTATTGCATAGAGTAAGGAGTTGCAAATCATACGCCTCCAGTTGCATCGGGACCGATTCTTACGATAATAATCATGGTCATAAGTTCCAAATCCTACATCTGAGCTAAGTTGCGAAAAGTATCTTAAGTATTCATTGTTCAGTCTGCACGAAGGCATATTGAGAATTAGTATCGCTGTGAGAGGGGAGTGGAAAGAATGGCGTCCAATCTGAGGTTTAAAACCTGGATAATTAATTAATTAAATTAAATTAGATTGAAATTAAAGTTCAAATTTTTACAGTAGAGGCTAAAAACGTGCTCTGAATTCAGCAGGATCATTAAAAAAGAAAAGAAGAAAGTAGGGTAAACGTACAAGTAGTCAAACAAATAGCATTACCCTCATATTTAAATCGTTGCAAGAACTTATTTCTAACTTCTTTCTTACCAAGATAGGCTAAATAATACACTACTTTGAAATACTGAAAGTAAGAACATTTGAACGAAAATGAGTTTTGAATCAAGTGAGTGAAATTTTGGAAAAAATTGGACAGAAAAGTAAAATTGTATCTGTTATGTTAGGAAGGTTAGAATTTGAAGAACATGTTTACATTTTAATAATATTTAATTTACAAACATATTTTTTTTACTATAAGAAATAATTACTTTTACCAAAAACAAGTAAACGTTATGTTCTATTTCATAAAACCTATGACTAGGTACGTTTTCTTCATCTCCTGACATCAGTCTTTCGACTTTAAGCACCGCCAGAATGACGTTTGCGCTAGAGGTTGTGCAGGCTATGCGATCTCTGGATAAATTTAAAAATTCTGCATCGTAGTTCGGACAAATTAAAAATCTTTAAACATACAATATATAAATTGAGATTTCTAAGGTTTTCAGAAACAAAACTCAATTTAAGTATGATATAACTTCAAAATAAAAATGTTTTATTTCCTGAAATTAATAAGTCTACATATTCTTCCTCCTTGCGTATTACTAAAAAGTACGGAGAGTTCAAACATTTATTTACTTTACATAATTATAGTTTATTGCATAATTCTTACTATAAATTATACGAGAGTGTCCGACTACTGATACGTATCTGCAGACTTCTACACTTACCCTGATTTTAAAATATTTTCATGCTCTATTAAAGAAACACAGCGTGCTCACAAAACGATATCCAGTTTCGATAAAATTCATAAAACAGGTGACGCTTTGAGGTTAGGTTTCATGTCAGTATCGACTTTCAACATTAATTGTGAAGTAAATTAGCAGATCTAAAAAAAGGCGAATATTGATTCTGGATGTTTACTAGCGGAGGAATTGAACTCAGAAATTTTTGCTTAAGAAAGTCATCAAGTTTTGAGAAAGTTTAAAATAAAATTATAACTTCGCAGGGGCCGCTACAGGCGGAGGCAGAGTAGGCGACCGCCTCCAGGTGCGAAGGGCGAGGGGCGGCCGCTTAAGGAGAAGTTTTGATATACCTAATGACAGGAATAAGAATCTTAAAGTCTTGTGGAATAAGATTCTAGGAGAGTCTAAAATCTAAACGAGATAATTGCATTGCATTGCAAGGAGAAAGAGGCGGCAGCCTAACAAAAACGTTTCACATACTTAACCTTCAAGTGCAAGTCGTTTTCGAAATTAAAGATAGTAAAAAATTATCTGCGTAATACCACGCAAGATAAACAAATGTCAGCTTTAGCTACTATATCTATAGGGCAAAACATACTAGATTTAATTGATTGTGAATCAATCATCCGTCATTTTGCTTCGGCGAAAGCAAAAGGTCAACCTTTTGCTTAAAACTATGTAAATTTTTACGGTTCACTGTATTGTTAATGGTTTTTGTAGAATAAATATTTTATTAAACAATAACAAGATCTGCTTCATATGACTACTTTCCCTCTAAGAAAATAACGTAGCAATTTAAAGATTGAAAGTGGAGAGTGAAACAGGGGAAACAGAAACCAAAAATCTTATAAGAGATATTAGAGTTCAGGTAAGGGTAGAAGGCGTTAAGAGAATAGAAGAAACAAAGAAAGAAAGAAAACGAATGTTTCTAGTAAAAGTAGAAAATAAAGAGGAGAAAAAGAAAATTATAAAGGAAAAAAATTATTTAGAGGAAGACGGGAAAAAATGGAAGAAGATTTGACTTAGAAGGCGAGGAAAAGGAGATGGCAGATAGAGCAGACGGCATGGGTAGAAAGGAAAAAGGGGTACATTGTATGGATGGGGAGAGACAGGATATAGATAAATGGGAGGGCGTGGTTCTGGACGAAGATGTAGAAGAATTAGGGAAAAGGGGAAAAAGAATGAAGAAAGGTAAGAAAAGTGAAGAGGCGAAGGAATCTAGAAGTCAAACAGAGGGGTGTGGAAACGACAGAAGGGAAGCGAGGAGGGTAGATGACGGAAGGGAAGAGAAAAATGTGAAAATAGCGTTCTGGAATGTGTCAGGATTAAAAAACAAGAATAAAGGATTCTGGGGGAAGTTAGAAAAGTGGAATGTGATTATGATTAGTGAAACCTGGGCGGATGAGAAGGACGGAAAGGGGATGAAAAGTATGTTACAAAAGGTTATGTGTGGACGATGCAAGAAGCAAGAAAGGAAAATGTTAAAGGGAGAGGGATGGGCGGCATGGTCTTAGGGGTAAGGAAATAATTGTCAGTAAAAAGGATAAAAGTGGGGGATAGGGAGGAAAATGATAAAAAGATGGTAAGAAGGATTATAGTTAAAAAAGTTAAAATAGCGGCAGGTTGTGTATATAGAAGAAGAGGTGTAGAGGAAGGTTGGAGAGTAATAAGGAGGTGAATGGAGGAAAATAAGGATAAGTTGGTTTTGATAGGAGGTGATGTGAATGCATATACTGGCAAAGAAGGGGGAGGGATTTGGGATGAAGAAAAGAAGGCTTATATAATCAGCTCCAAACATAGGGAAACAGATCGGGAGGGGAGGATGTTACTTGAGGTCATAGGAGAAACAGGATGTTTTATATGTAATAGCAATATGAATGTCGATCAGGAAGGAGAGATCACATTTATAGGTAAGGGAGAGACAGTAATAGACTACTTCCTTGCGAAAGAAAGAATTATAAATATGATAAGGAGTATGAAGATTGGGAATGAGATAGGGTCCGAGCACTTCCCGATAATAGCAACACTAAAAGGTGGCGTCAGTAAACGGAGCAGAGGAAGAAAGGGAAGAGGGCGAAAAAAGGAATACAAAAATAGGAGTCTTGGGGGAAGATAAGTTGAAAGTGTTTAAACAAAGAATTAAAAAGGAGAATGTTAGGTATGAGAATGAGGAAGGAGTAGACTCGTTAATTGAAAGGTTGAAAGGGTCCATTGAGAAGGTGAAGGATAAAATAGATATCAAAGAAGAAAGAGAAGAGGGAAAGAGAGGCTAGTGGGATGAGCAATGCAGGGAGAGTAACGAGAGAATGAAAGAGTGTGTAAGAAAATTGAGAAAAGGGGAAATCCAGAAGAGGGAGTGCAACAGGAGAAAAAAAGAACTTGAGAGGATGCTGGAAAGGAAAAGGCGGAAGGGAAAAGAGAAACACAAGGGAGAAGTAGAAAAAGCGATCAAAGAAGGTGGATAAGGGCTGTGATAAATAGGGAAAGAGGGGGAAGGAAGGAAGTGAATTAAGAAATTTAAATGGGTGAGTGGACGGATTATTTCAAGGGTCTGTTAGCAGGACAGAAAAATAGGATTAAGGGGGATTACAGAACGATAGGCCAAGGATAAAGGGTGGGAGGGAATATTATAACAAGAAAAGAAGTGGATGAGGCAACAGATAGACTAAGAAGAAACAAGACTACAGGGGAGGTTGGAATAGAGAATGAAGCGATGGAGCATGGAGGACAAGGGGTTAGGGAACGGATGTGGAAGATCTGCAACAAGGTCTGAAGAGAAGAAGGGTGACCGGAAGAGTTGATGACAGGGTTGGTGGTACCGCTTGTCAAAAAAGGGGAGGGCAAGAATGTGGAGAAGTACAAAAGGATTACTCTCATGCCAGTGGGCTATAAAATATATGCGAAAATTTGAAGAAAAAGGTTAGAAAATCAGATAGAAGAAAAAGAAAGTATACCACACAATCAGACAGGATTTAGAAAAGGGATGGGTACTATAGATAACATTTACGTACTCAGCTACTTGGTCAACAGAAATTTAGGGAGAATGAAACGGAAATTAGTCGCACTGTTGGTTGATTTTAAAGCAGCATTTGACTCAGATACAGAAAGATACTATGACAGGCAATGAAAGAGAAAGGGTTAGAGTAAAGTTTGGTTGAGAGGATAAAGGAAATTTTTACAGAAACCAGGATTAGGGTGAAGATAGAAAAGAAAAAAGCAGAGGTTTTCTTGACAGGAAGAGGTCTAAGGCAAGGGTGCCTGTTAAGTCTGCTACTTTTTTATATGCTGCTGGAAGATTAAGAGGAAAAGCTAAAAGAGAAAGGGAAAGGGGGAACGATTTTGGGTAATAGCAAACTATATTTTCTAGCATATGCGGACGACGTAGTTCTGTTAGCAGATGATGAGAAAGAGATTAAGCTAATGATGAGAATTTCCGAAGAATATGTGGGAGCAAAAGACTTTACGGTGAACGTAAAGAAGACCAAGATAATGTGCTGCAGAAGTAAAAAGACCAAAATAGATTACGTTTGGAAGATCAACGGACAAACAGTAGAAATGGTGAAGGAGTTCTCTGCCCTAGGTTTTTGATTTGATGCAGGAGGGTGATACGAGGTGCAGGTAAGAAAAAGAATCGAATGTGCGAGTAGAGTAATGGGCCAAGTGTGAGGTATAAGAAAGAGAAGGTTTAGTGACGATTGGAGGATGCGGGTTTCGTTGTTTGATGCGTTCGTTTGGGCGGTTTTGTGTCATGGAGTGGAGATCTGGGGATGGAAGGAACATAAGAAAGTGGAAAGCATGTATGAGGGATTTCTGAGATGGTTAATAGGGGTAGTTGGAGTTGCCGAAGATACATGCTAAGGGAAGAGTTAGGAAGGGAAAAATGGTAACTAGACAAATTAAGAGAGCATGAATGTTTGAAGAGAAGCTGAAAAGGAGAGAGAGGAGCAGAATAGCACAAGTATGCTTGGGCGAAATTCGAATCAAGGAGACGAGAGATAATTTGAGAAAATTCAAAATGGGAGGAAGAAAGGAAAAAAACGAGGAGGGCTTGTGATATACAAGAAGGGATATTGAAGTGGCAGGACATAGAGTTAGAGCTGTTAGTAAAACAAGGAGAAGAAAGATAGCGAAAAATGATAGATTCGAGTTGCAATAGATGGTACATGATGGTAAGGGATGGCGGAACCAGAATATTTGCAAACAATAAGAAAGGGAGATAAATAGAGTGTGGTGATACGGTTTAGAATGGGAGAAGGAGTAAGAGCCTCTAGATATTAGAT
>JAUELO010045146.1:0-10245 GCA_032357855.1 Amphibolips quercusostensackenii | reverse complement strand
GCTTTGCGGTACAAGAATCAATTATTTTGATCATGGACAACCAAGGATAACTAGATTAATACGCATTACGACGAATATCTTTCAAGGCGACTCCTTTAGTGCTCTGTGGTTCTGTTTCATTAAGAGACCCATCTTCTATACATAAGTGATCTGAAGCTAAACGCTAGTTCATACCAAAAACTGCAGCAATGGATCGATGTCACAAAGCAGTTTTCCAATGAGATCCACATAAAGTTCAGACTAGATAAATGCAGAATAGTGTATTTAACCAGAGGAGAAGTAGGAACCGCAGAGTTAGAGAACGATTTCGAGAATGCCATCGAGGCAATGGCTAAGGGCGAGGCATATAAATACCTGGGTCTTCTCGAATCTAAGGGCATTCAGCATACGATAGTTAAGAAAAGCCTAACGACTGCCTTCATTACAAGACTCAGATTGGTTCTAAAGAGTTGTCTTAACTCGGCAAACGAGATCAGGGCAATCAATACCTACGCAATCCTGTCCTCACGTACTCCTGTGGGCTCATCAAATGGTCGAACACCGTAGTTTTACCACGACATACAGGGGGTAGGGGCGTTGTAGATGTCAGGAAACTGAGTAGGTCACAAGTTATACAAGTTGCGAGACTATTTTATTAGCAAGCGAGATGTTGCACTTTACAACACCATCTGTAAAGCTGATCTTGACTACACGCCCTTGAACCTATCCTCAGAGAAGGCCTTGCATATCAGGGCAGAAACTATAGAGGAATTAGAAACGCAATAGAGACAGAAAGCCATCCACAGCGAGCACTCTAAAACGTTAGATCAAAATAAAGTGGGTAGTGAGGCATCCTATATTTGGCTGAGAAAGGGCGCCCTGCATCCAGAAATGGAAGGATTTGTCATTGCAATTTAGCACAGCATTGTCAGCACCAAAAAGTATCGCAAACACGTGTTACATCAAGACATGGTTGACCGGTGCGGATTATGTAGAGATACCGACGAATCCATCGAGCACATTATTGATAATTGGCGCGTAATGGCGCAAAGAGAATATAAGCACAGACATAATAATATGGCAGGCATTTTGCATCAACAACTTGCCATAAACTTAGAACATTCAACAGAATAAGTCCCTTTCTATAGATACATTCCAGTACCCTTTTTAGAAAGCAAAGATAACATCTTATATTGGGATGTTACTATACAGACGGATCATTATATCTGAGCCAATTGACCAGACATTGTGATGCGAGAAGAAAAAGGTGGAAAAGTCTACATCATCGAAATTGCTTGTCCACTCAACCACAATTTGCAGGCAACCTACACAACTAAGATTTATAAGTATAGCGAGCTAATGCATAAAGTCAAAAAAATATGGAGCAAAGTGAAACATGCATCTTTTCATCCTATTGTTTATTCAGCTACAGGCAATGTGCACGCAAGATGCACTAAACGTCTTGAACATTCAGGAGTCAGTAGGGTACTGGCAGCAGCTCAAAAGGCGGTTTCACCAAATACCAGCCGCATTGTAAGAAACTTTCTAGACTATCAGGAAGCAAGCGACTAAAAACCTATTGAGTAGCAGATGGTAGCTCTAAGAAAGCATCTAGAGGTGACTTTTGTAACCTTCAACGCTAACGCCCGCTGTTTAAGGACAACAGCGGTAAAAAGCAAACTGCAAACGACATCATGTTATTTATTTTGTACATGCAACATCATCGCAGTAGATTTCAAACATCGTATACAATTAATTCATAACATCCTTACCTCAATAGGGACTTGACTAAGTCCGTTGCTGATGATGAAAAACTGGGTAAAACTTGACAACAAGTTAATAAAAATAATAATAATCATTCACTTGCGCCTTTTCATAGGAAAGGTGCAGAAAATTCTTGTTTTTTTTTAAGCTTTTACACTATGATGCTTATTATTAAAAATTTTATTATCTCAGAACATATACCATAATTTTCAAAGTAATACTTTTTAGGGTGCAGTGCGACATTTTTACACGAGGAATGAATCCATAAGAGTCGTTACGTTAGGCGTCACATTCAAGCGTCACTTTCCAGCAAGGTAGCGAGCTGAGCCTGCATATTCATGGAATTCAATGAATTCGCGGAACATGCGGATTTCGCGAAATTTAAGAAATTAATGGAATTCATGTATTTTAAGGATTATGTAATTTATAGAATTCATGAAATTCACAGAATTCATGAAATTTAAGAAATTAACGGAATTTATGGAATTCCTTTAAATCGTTAAATTCTATAAATTTAATGAATTCTTCGCATTCCGTGAATTTATTGAATTTCTTTAATTTTTTGAAATCCTTGAATTTTACTTTAACATTCCTTCGAAGTTCCACTTCTACCATGCGTCCCGAGACACACACATTTAATTATTTTTTTGAAACAATTTTCGTATAGTTTTGTTATGGATAGTTATTTCTTGAATCTATTTTTTTTAAATAAGAAAATACCATTAATTAGCGACCTAAAGTATGAGATTAAAAAATAATAGAACTCTCTTCATCCTTCTTATGAAAATGAATAAGTAATTTTAATATCCTAAATAATTACATATGGTCTTACACCAAAAATGTTATTCATAACATTCATTAACTGCCTACAAATTTACAGAAAATAATGAATTTTTACGATAGATAGGAAAAAATTGTTTAAGCAAATGTTAATTGTTTTAATGATTGCCAAATACCCTTATTAAAAAATATGACTCCTAAAATCCGTTAATTGCACATTAATAATGTTGAACAAAGTTCAAAAAAATTCCCGAATTCAGCATAAATTTTACAGAAAACTGCTATTTTGTATTTTTTGTGCAATATTCCGGACACAATACAAGGAGGCTAGAGGTGTCAACATTGAAAGTTATTGAATGATAATTATGTCTTGAATATTTCTTATAAAATAAATAAACTTTAGTTTTTTAAAAGTGAATGACAAGTACTTCTTTTTTCAAATTTTTCGAAAAGCAAGCTTTTCCCATTTAAAGCCTCATGTTAATTGCAAATACCCGGAAGTATGTTTAATGTTAACTGATTTAAAAAAAAAAAGATACGGATTACATTTTTCAAGCATATAATTTTTGAGGCTAGGCTTTTGGAATATAAAGGTACTTTAAAGGTTCGGTTTTTCAAAAATCATAAATTAAAGTATTTTAAAAGTAGCGCTACATGCTTTGATTAAATTGGCGCATTTTTATTCCACCTTATAGTGCAGGTGTTTAAAATTTCTATACATGTAAAAAAAATCCCGTTAAAATCTACGTAAAACCTGAATGGAATAACTGCGTGAAGTTCAAAATAGAATTTTTTTAATTACACGATGAAAATAATATTATTTGCTTTGCTAGGACGTCTTTTAGTGTCTGAGGTTATATTTTTTCATGATTAATAATATAACATTTCGTTCACTTAAAGCGCTAGGGACTACACATGGCGCCTAGATGTCCGGCAACTAGTCAGCGCGGCGGCGCACAGTGGTCCAAGAACGCCAAAAAGTTGGACAAAAGTTCAAATTCAATTGGATTTTTACTAAAATTAGTACTTAGATATAATAAAGGTCACTGATAACGAATTTTATACCAAAAATTCAAAATTTTTAATGTCGGATAAAAAGTGGCGTCGAAATATTAGAAACATTTTTTGAAATTAAAACAAAGATTGTTAGTTTGGAAATTTTAAAGATTCTCATAACAAATATATTTAAAAAAATTATAAATTACTGAAAAACAAAGACTCAAGATTCTAATTGGTTAATTAAATATTATTTGAAAATTTTAGAAAAATATCACGTTGATTCAAAACATGAAAGATAACGAAAAGTCGTATTTGAGCGTACTTAGAAAAAGATTCAAGTTTTGTCTTTAACTTATTTTTTTTCACACTCGAAAAAGTTCCATGACCTTTTTTACTATGAAATTAGAAATTTACATTTGTCTTGAAGCTTTTTTTAACTTTTTCAAGTGAAATTGGGAAAAATATGAACGTAGGAACGAGGTTTTCCCGTGTTTTCTTGAAGAGAATTTTCTCAAGACTGATAAGAGTTGTAATTGTAAAACCAAAAGTTGAAGGCTGAATAAATTTTTCCACAATTTACAGTAAGATTAGGGCCCAGGAAAGATTATTGGAGAATGTAATTAGTAAGAACACCCAGTTTCTGCTTATTATTTATATCTTTACTGACGCCAGGGCTCATTCAAATTAAGTAATAAACATAAAAAACTCTCCTGAACATGAAAAAAATAATGTATTTTAAAAATTACAATGTCATCGAAGCTATAACCTACCTGGCACAAGTAGCTTTACGGCACTTTCACAACTTTCGAGCTACGGCAGTCTGTCCGAGGGCTTTGCAAGGCACCTGTCTCAATGCAGTTTTGACCAGGTAACAGATAGATTGAAACTTACCTTCAACAGAACTTCTTCCAAATCCGTTTATTTTTTGTTAAAATAACTTTTCAGAATGATTTTATATTAATAGGGCAACGAGTATGCAAAATATTTTTGTTATGAATACTTTTTTTAATTTATTAAAATAGCATTTAAAAATATTACTTTACTTCAGAATTTGTTTTTCAAAATAAAACAAGCTAAAAATTACTAAAATTAATTTTAGAATTACAAATAATTTGTTCTAAAATGTACAAGTGCAATAATGCACATACACGTGCATTTTAATTTTTCTATAAATTAACGTTCTACACTGATTCCCGCCATTTCCCGGCTCTAATTTTTTATTAAAACTTTACTCACATATCCTCAGAATGCTTTCATGAACTCAGTTTTTTTTGGCAAGGTTTCGCAAAATTACATATTTATTATCAAAGTTAAAGTTTTAGTCTCATTTTTAGCCACTTAGCTTAGTTAAATAACATTAGGGAGCTTCCATAAGGAACCTCACAATTTTGAGGGAGGAAAGGGGTAGCTGAATTGTGACAGCTGTGATACAATGTCACACGATGTATGTCACACAATGTGCCAATGGGGGATGGGGTTCGAAAATTCACCAAAAAACTGTGACATCTTTTACGGAAGCTCCCTTATAAATGTTTTCTTGAAATTTTGTTATTACTTTTCAGACAGGACTACTCTAATTCGGTAATGGATAATTAATAGAAATCGGTTTTCTTCAACTATTGACGTTGAAAAATAGACTTTTCACCAAATTTTCGTGGCTTGGCCTACTGGCATTGCTCTGTTAGCAGTAAGCTCCAAAGATCTATACTGGCTTGGTACCAAAAATTTTTATTCAGTCATAGGGATCAAATGACAAAATAAAATTTTTGTTTTTTTTTAGCAAAACCTCTAGACTTTAAGAAGTGCTGAAAGAAAAGGTGATGTCCATTTCTTCACATTTCTGGATGAAATAACCTTAGCATGCTTCACTTAAAAGGAAATCTGATGCGTTTAACTCATCCCCAAATCTATAAAATTATTTCTAAAAAATGGTAAAATCCGTAAAATCAAGTAATCTTTCAATCTTGACCAAAAACAGGAATAAATATTGCGTGAATACTTAGATAAAATTTAATAATTTAGGGAAATTCTTTTCCGGTTATTAATAAAAAGCGAATAACTTTCATTATTATTATCCTAATTGAAGGATGAAAGTTAGATTTTAAAAATTTAAAAAGAAGTATATAAGGCGTATTATTCTTAAAGTTCTTCGATCGGAGTAAAACTTCGGTAAAATGTCATCCTAATAGACGGCAAATTATAAAAATCAATAAAAATAAATATGTTCTTCTACATCCAGGTGCTAAAATTATAAGTAGTGTGAAATATTATATATAATTTTTTCTATTACATGTGAACTGTATATAATTTTTCCGATGAGGCACGTCATAATTCGAAAATCATATTATTGATGTTCACATTCATTTAGGAAGGTCAAATATTTAATCATGAGAAAATGATTATATCACTAGAAATTAATGTGCGCGGCGCATCTCGTATTTTTATCTTCGTCCAAATTTCCATTCAACAAGTAAACATTTTTTATGATTACTTACCAATGACGCAGTATATTTGTGGTGTTGGTTTAGTTTAAAAAAGTATGATTAGCTCTTGCTTTGATAAATTCAAAAACTTATAAGAAAAAATTTACTAGATTTAACGATAATTTAAATGCATGATTTCGAAAACATGATTTTGATGGAAAAACCTTGGACTTCGAAGCTGTGTATACATTTTTTAAATCATCGAACCAAATAACTTCAGCGTAGGCGAATTAAAAGCTATAGCGTTTCGCCGTGTCAAGACTTTCGAATGATTGTTATTACTGCAATAAATTGTTTTTAATAACGATTTTTATTAATCAATACACGAATATTGCAGTTTTAAACAAAGAAAATTTTTCTTTTTTTAGATTAATTTCTTTTTATCTGAAGAATAATGAAATTGAACAGTTTTAAATTAATAATTGTGAATAATTGAATAAATATCAATACAAAGTGTTCGATATGAAATAACTTGTGAATAAGGAATACTTGAGATTGTGAATTTTCAAAGTCTTAAAGCCTATACAAATAAAGAAATATAAAGTTTCGAAATATTTTAAATAGAATAATAAATATTCTTAAGATTACTGGGAAAATGTCAAATGAATCTTGATTTTAAAAAGCGACTTTTCAGATGATTCCTAAAGATTTCAAAAAAATCTGGAAGATGTAATGTCAATTTTTTTAATTTCAAAAGATTTTTTAAACCTTTCTTAAAAAATTTGAATAATATAAAACATATTTAGAGGTTTGAAACAAATTTTAAAGATAATTGTAAATTTAAAGATATTTAAAGAAATTTTTAATGAAATGTAGATTTTTAAAGATTTTAGATTTAAATTTTAAAACATTTAAAAGATTTGAAAGGTTTTAAGGTAACAAAAGACAAATTTCTAAAGATTCCTATAAATATTTTTTATCATTTCTTTGCTTTGAAAATGTATTTTGCAAAATTTATAAACATATTAAATAAAAATTAGAAGAATTTGAAAAGGTAAGTTAAAATTTTTAAAGGTTTTTAGGCATTTTGAAAGGTATCGAGAATCTAAAAAACTTTCCTCAAAATTCTTTGGAAAAATTTATTTTTTATTAAAGTTTTTAAATAAATTGTTAAAGATTTAAAAGATTTTGCTAAATTTAAGGACCGATTTGATTATGTTCAAAAGATGTTCGAAAATTTATCTCATTTTGCAGAAATTTTATTTTTTTCGATACAAAATATAGCCGTTTAGGTAAAAATTAATCGGTTTCGTTTGACGATTTAACTCTAAAAAATTCGTCTGCTTTGGTAAAAAATGCAAATTTTTTTTAAAATACAATTTGTTCAAAACGAAGGTTGTTGAAAACTCATAAGTTCGGATTAGGGCGTCAAACTATTTTGTAGATTAGATAGATATTCGTCTTTTTCGATAAAAAAAATCTTCATTGTGGCAAAAAATGCAACTGATTGAAAATTAATCTTTTTTGATCAAAGATTTAACTAATTTGTTAAAAATTCTTTTTTTCTAATAATGCTGATAAAAATGAACTTTTTGTTATAATTTTATTTGGACATATCTGAAATCTTCAACAATATTTTGGAATTTTCTCAAAAATCGTAGGAAGGTTACATTCATATAAGCTTAGAAAAAAGTAGACAATCAAACTTAAAAAATTAATGTCAAAATTGTCGTTTAAAAAAAATTTTTTACCATAAAATTAAAAAACTGCACCCGCGTGTAGTGTGCGTTTAATGATGCTAGATTTTTTAAAAATAATTGCAAAAACATTTAAACATGTGAAATCTTTAAAAAGCTTTGAAATTCCTTAAAATCTTTAAAAAACCTACAAGGTTCTTTAACACTCCTTAAAAAAATTTGTATCTCTTCGGAAGCATTTTTAAATCCATTAAAATCATTCAAATCTATTTAAAGTTGTTAATATTGTTTTTAATCTTTGAAGTTCTCAGAAACCTATAGAATTTTTGAAAATCCCTTGAAACTAAACTAATAGATTAGGTTTAGGTTAGGCAGTGATTTAGACTAACTTGTTTTAAAGTATTCCTAATTGCTTTATACATTTGCAGTTAGGCTACTTGCTCCTCATTTAAATAAACAAATTAAATTAATTAGATTTATCCCATCAGGTTTATAGAGATCCATTAAAATTATTTAAAGGCTGCAAAATTCTCTAAAACCTTTGTAATAATTATAGGTCCCATGAAATCCCTTAAATCTTGTAAAATTCTTTGTAATGCTTCAAATTTTTGAAAATGCTAGAAAATTTTTTGACTTTTCTTAAATGTTTGAAACGTTTTCAATTTCTTTAGAATATTTGAAAATATATAAATATATAGTCGTAAAAATCCATTAAAATATGTAGAAATCTTTCGAAATCCCTTGATCATAAATTTCAAAAATTTTTCAGTTCAATAGTAATTTCGTGTTACCAAGAGCTTAAACAATTATTTTTATCATAAATTCAACAAAAAAACTATTAATCAGTCATACGAATAAAGTAATAAAATAAAATAATTTTTTTTATACAAAACCTTTTCAATCAAAGAAACGGTTGGTAGAAAGGTGGTGTCGATTCCGTCAAATTTCATGGTGAAAAACCCATAGCATCTTCTGCATTTTCGATGTTTGAATGCACTTTTTATACTTAAATCGTCATAAAATTATATCAAATTTTGTAAAATTAAGAATTTATCATGACTAAAAACTAAACGACAATATTGTCATTGATACACTGGTTTTGGTAAAGTTGTATTGACCATTTGAAAATGTATGGTTCACTTATCACTAAATCTAGAAAATTATTCTTTAAAATTTGTAAAATTGATACTATGAAGTATAAATCTTACGCCTTAAATCTCGACTAAGACCATAAATAAATATTGCGTGACAGTTAAGATGAAATTTGATAATTTAGACAAATTCTTCTCTGGTTATTAATAAAAAACGAATAACTTTTAATAATACTATCATAATTGAAAGATAATATAATTAGATATTCAAAATGCAAAAAAGATTTTGTAGATAGGGCATTATTTCTTAAGTTGCTTGATCATACAAAAACTTTGACAAAGTGTAGTCCTATTAGATAGCAAATTATGAAAAAATGTTTTACCATTAAAACAAATATTTTTGGAGGAAAAAAAGAGAAATTTCCTAATTTTCTGCACGCGATGAACCTAACATTTTTATCTTCGTCAAAATTTGTATTCCAGGTGTAAACATTTTTTCCTAATCAGCAATCACGTCATATATACTCGTGTTTTGGTTTAGATTTAAAAAGTACGCTATTAAAAATATTTGGGATTCTATAAGACTACTACAATACAAGCGTGACGTAAAGTTTGCTAACACGGTATTAAAATATTCACTGAAAGTTTTTAACAGTAATTTTTTACAGTGTATGAATTGCTTTTGATTTGATATATTCTAAAACTTTTTAGGTACAATTAATTAGATTTGGCGATTAATTGACCGCAGGATTTCGAAAAGATGATTTTGTTGGAAAAACCTTAGACCTTAAATACATTTTTTAAAATAAACCAATAGAATAAATTTGAGACAGTCGAATTCAGCGACATTTAAACTTTCAAATAGTTGCTATTGTTTTTTTCTATTTTTCTGAAGTATAACATCCTAACACAACGGATTACTTACTATTAACCAGCGTAATTCTAATTGTTTTGAAAATTCTCATACAAAATTTACAGAATAAACTTTTTTCACTTATAAGGTTATTTTTCTTGAAAAAGACACTTTATTTTTATCTTAAGAACTAGATTTCGCCAATAGGAAAAATCCCATAAGTGGAAAAAGGCCAAAAACAGTAATTTTATTCAAAAGAATTGATAAAAGTTATTTTATTAATACATGTTGTGAAGTGGCAATCTTTTGGTATCAATATTATATTATTCTTTAGATGAAAAGAAGTGACTCTGCGTTAAAAAAAATTTTTTTATGCTAAGAAATGTGAATTTTTTCTAATAATTGTTGAGAGCAATTACAAGTTTTGTTTAAGTTAATTACTTGTGTGAAGATATTATTTTTTAAAGGAAAAGAAATGACTCACAGAAAAAATTGTCTGTTCAAAAACGAAAAATAAGTAGCTTTGTTTGTTGAGGTTTTTTATAGAAATTTATAACACGAAAATTTTTGTGGTTTAGGTTGAAGTTGTGAATAATTATTAAACACATATCCCAACTACAAATCAGTATATGTAAAAATTTAGATTTGTCAAGAATGAA
>JAUELO010045138.1:0-10245 GCA_032357855.1 Amphibolips quercusostensackenii | reverse complement strand
GCGATTATAATTTAATTTCTGTTCAGCATGAGATTTGTGTATACTACCCAGCGAGAGATCACTGCATGTATATGGAAGACAAACAAGGCCTGATAAAGTTTCAGCTGTTACTGGTACAAGACTAGTGAGAAATGCTATCTGCAAATTGTTTGATGATATCTGCTATGAACTCAATGAAATTGAGATTGATCGTTGCAAGAATGAAATTCTTACTAGCGCCACGAAAAACTACTTTTCACTACCACCTGGATAAATTTAATTTATTGAGAATAATGGATGGCTCAACATCCCAGAAGGAACAAAACGTCTTACTAATGATTAGGGATACTTTGATGTCACTTTCCAAACAAAGACCAAATTTCAGCCAAATATAAGAATTTTCAACCAAAGAAATGTACTTTCAAGAAAAAGATTAATTTTCAAGCAAGAAGATTAATTTTCTCGAAAAATTCAATTTTCATCAAAATGCATGAATTGTCAACCAAATAATTGAATTAAATTTAATTAATTATATAATATAATTTATTTGAACTGCAAATTGAAGCACTTCAAGTTTTATTTTGAAAGTTTAAAATCCAACGCTTTCACTTTAAGTGCTATAATTTACAGTTCAGTATTTCTTACTTTATATAGAAATTTTTTCAGCTCAAAGGCCGTATCAAAAACTTGTGTGAACCGGGAATTTAATTCTTTAATCAAAACGGACACACTGACTTAATTGCTAATCTGCAACTTCAAATTCAAAGTAGCTTCTAAGAGTTTAGGCTTTAAAGAATATTTAAAGACGATTCTTCTTAAAAAATGTACCTAAAGATATTACGCAGATTGGATTATTTAAATTCGCATATATAGGAATATTCAGCTGCAAAACAGTGCAATAAAAAAATAGTCAAAGGAATCGAAGGCAATGCAGAGCAAAAAAGTTATCTGCCAAGAAAATGAAGTGACGACTAAAAAAATCCCGGAAAATCGATGTTTTTGGAACAAACTTATTTTTAATGATTGAAGATTTTAATATTATTGTTTGAATTTACAATTTCTGCCGGGAATTCCCTAATTCAAAAATTTTATGATTCAAAAATTGTATTTTCCGCGAATTTTATTATTGTAAAATTTCCCAATTTGTAAATTTTAAGGTATTAAGAATTCTATTATTTAAAAAAATTTTTTATTCAAAAATTTTTTAATTCGTGAATTTTAAAGTATCGAGAATTTTTTAATTTGGGATTTTTCCATTCGGAATTTTTCAGAAATTTTATTAGTCAGGAATTTTATTGTTCGAGAATGTTTTAATTCGAGAATTTGGTTATTCGAATATTTTCCAAACCAGGAATTTAAGGCAATTGAAAAATTGATAATTCATAAATTTCAATTATCAGATACTATATTTCTTTAGGAATTTTTTAAAACGGGGATCTTATTATTTGAAAATTTCTCAATTTGGTAATATTAAGTTAGAGAAAATATTGTTATTTGTAAATTTTATTATTCAGGAATTTTATTGTTTTAAAATTTGTGATTTCGAAAATTTTATTATTCAGAAATTTTCCAATTCGTGAGTTTTATGGTATGGAGAATTTTATTATTTGATGATTTTATCATTCGGGATTTTTACAACTCGGAAATTTTATTATTCAAGACTTTTATTGTTAGGGAATTCTCTAATTAAGGAATTTTATTATTCAGGAATTGCCCTACGTTTCATATATTTAAATTCGATAAAGATATTTCATCGCGAAATAGTAAACAAAAAAAATTATATAAGCAAATTATTTTTTGAAAATGTATTTTTTATTATTTTCAACAATTTTACTTTTTTTGAGTTCTATTGCAAGAAATTTTTGCGGAAACAATGATACAATAAAAATGTTTTATCCTAAGATTATTCTTGTTCAAAATTAAAGTAATTTTATAAACAAATGCATTATTCAAGCATTTGTTGAAAAAAAATTATTTTTTTAGTGTCAGTTTTTATAATTATGATCTTCGTGATAAATTAAACAACATTCATATTTGTTGGTAAATTTTATGATTTTTAAAAATAAATATGATAAATAAATCCATTACTCAGGCATTTGCAAAGGAAAGACTTGTTTTTCTCAATGCCAGTCATCTTAATAATAAATAATGCTTTGTTCAAAAAATCATAAAATTCATCGAAAAATTATGAATTTTACCGAAATTATCATAAGGTTTCATATTTTTTGCAAGATAACTTTAGAAAAGTAAAATGACTGAAAATGATGGGAAGCACATTTTCAATAAATAATTTGCTTATAAAAAAACTTTTTGTTTAAAATGGATTATCTTTATCTGGTGTACGTCTATGAAACGTGGGCGATTACAACAATTTTCCTATTATTGACGACTAATGGTAACACCATATAGGAATAAATATGATTTTTCTCGACATATTTGTTTATCTATAAAAAAATAGAAAAATTATCAAAAATCAGGCTTAAAAACTTTCTTGAAAATATAATTACTTTTTATATAAATTTGTTGGATGGCTCAACATCCCGGAAGAAACAAAACGTCTTGCTAATGATGAGGGATACTTTGATGTCACTATTCAACAAAAAGACAAAAATTCAGCCAAATATGTGAATTTTTAAACAAAAAATAAACTTTCAAGAAAACGATAAATTTTTAAGTAAGAAAATAAATTTTCTTGAAAAAATTAATTTTCATTAAAATACATCAACAAATAATGAAATAAAACTGCTAATTAAAGCACTTAAAATTTATTTTTAAATGTTTGAAGTCTAAAAATTCCACTTTGAGTGCTATAATTTACAGTCTAGTATTTATTACTTTAAATAGAAAATATTTTAGCTTGAAGGCCATGTCAAAAACTTTTGTGAAAACCGGAAATTTTATTCTTTAATCAAGACGGGCACGACTAAAAAATCTCGAAAAATTGATATTTGTGAAACAAAATAATTTTAAATGTTTACAAATTTTACAATTATTGCTTCAAGATGCAATAGTGATAATTAAAAAATATATATTTCTGGGTGAAATAAAAAAATTATTATTGTTATTTAATCATTAAACAATAATTTTAGGCGCTTCAAACTTTTGAAATGATTTTTTTATAGATACATATTGAATAAATGCATTTTTAATCAATTATTAATATTTAAAAAATATTGAATTGTTTAGATCCGCAAATTTTTTGGTTCAAATATTTTACAATTCCTCAATTTTCTGCCAGGAATCTTCCAATTCAAAGTTTTTATGATTCGAAAATTTGATTATTTGAGAATTTTTAATTCGCGAATTTCATTCTTCGAAAATTTTGCAATTCGCAAACTTTAGGGTATGAAGAATTCTATTCTTCGAAAATTTTGTTATTTAAAAATTTTTCAATTCGCGAATTTTAAAGTATCAAGAATTTTATTATTCGGGATATTTCCACTCGGGATTCTTCAGAAATTTTATTATTCAAGACTTCTATTATTCGAGAATATTTCAATTTGAGAATTTAATTATTTGAAAATTTTTCAAACCAGGAATCTAAAGAAATCGAGAAATTTATTATTTGTGAATTTAAATTATCAGAAATTTTTTTGCTTGAGAATTTTTCAATATGGGTTAATTGGGATTTTTCATTTTGGTTATTTTGAGTTATCAAGAATTTTTTTATTTGAAAATTTTATTATTTAGGAACTTCATTTGTTTAAAACTTTTTTAATTCAAAAATTTTACTATCTTGGATATTTTCATTTCAAGAATTTTATTATTCACGAGCTTTACTGTTTAAAAATGTTTGATTTCAAAAATTTTATCATTCAGAAATTTTCCGATTTAAAAATTTTAAGGTATCGAGAGTTTTATTATATAAGGATTTTATTATTTGGGATTTTTACAACTCGGGAATCTGATTATTCAGGAATTTCATTATTCAGGAATTCTTCTACGTTTTATAGATTGAAATTAGATAAAGATATTTTATCGTGAAACAACGAACAAAAAAAATTTTATGAGCAAATTATTTGTTAAGAATGTGTTTTTTATTATTTTCAATAATTTTACTTTTTTTAGCTTTATTGCAAGAAATTTCGACGTAAACAATATTACAATAAAAAGATTTTTTCTTAATAGTTCGGTTAAAAATTTAAAAAATTTATAAACAAATGCATTATTTAGGCATTTGTTAAAAAAAAACATTTATACCTTATTAAAATTTATAATTTTTTGGTAAATTTTATGATTTTTTGAAACAAATATGATAAATCAGTCGATTATTTGGGCATTTAAGACAAAAAAACTTTTTTTTTTTCAATGTCAGTCATCTTAAGAATAAAGAATATATAATGCATTTATAAATATAATTTGTTTTTAAAATTATCAAGTTTATCGAAAAATAATGAATTTTGCAGAAATTATTGTAAGGTTTCTAGTTACAAAAAAAGTGAAATGAAAAAAAAAAACTAATTTATCTGTCGACAAATGACTGAATATTGCATTTGTTCATTAAATTTGTTTATTTTCTTACAAGAATAACATAAAGAGGAATTCTTTTCATTGTAATATTCTTTTTATCCATATTTCTCGCAATATAACTTTAAAAAGGTAAAGTGACTGAAAACAATAGGAAACACATTATCAACAAATAATTTGTTTATAAAAAAACTTTTTTTTTATTGTTTCATAATGTATTATCTTCATCTGGAGTACGTCTATGAAACGTAGGCGATTACAACAATTTTCTATTATTGACGACTAACAGTAACATCAAATAAAAAAATTTATGATTTTTCTCGTCATATTTGTTTATCTATAAAAAATTGACAAATTATAAAAAGTTAGGCTTACATGGAAATGACGTGAAATTTGAAACCCTTAACTGCTGCTAGTCTTCAAACCATTTTATAGGCGATAGGAGAGGGTGCGCTGATGACAGGGCTGGCAGAAGGACGATAACCAGGACTCTCTAAAAAAATTTGCATAAAAAATGCACAAAGTGGATTCTAACGAAGGATTTAAAGGGCTCGGGTTGAGTGCGGGGCTGACAGAAGGCCGACCACCAGGACCCAAAAAAAAGAAAATTAATTGAGCACAGAGGCAAATAAAACGGGAAAAGTAAATCAGGAAAGAATGTGTGAAAATTAAAAATAAATAAATAAATTCAAAAAGTATTAAGGTAGAAAAAAGAATAGAGCGGACTTAGTTACTGCCTACTCTTCGCTAGCATGCGGCTGACGGGTCAAGCGCCGTCGGTAGGGAAGGAGACTGTGGTCTGCGGCCTTCCGATTTGTCAGCTTTTATAAATTAAGAGCTAGGGAGCCGTGGTGGGAAAATCACCACGCTTACACCCACCGTTGACCGAGCGTCGAGTGCTCAAGTCCAAAACAAAAATCTGAAATTCTTGTTTCTAAGCTAATATAAGTATTTCAAACTAAAAGCAAAATTTATCATCATAAAAAAATTACAAATAATTATTGTTTAAAAAGATCAGTCTAATTGATACTTTGAAATCGAACGTTTGGAATGAGAAAAAGGAAGATCTACTCTAATACTAATTAATTAAGAAATTTCAAACACTTGTGAAAGAAGCAATCAATTTTTTTGAGAAATAATAAAAAAATAATACCTGTTTATTAAATAATGGGTGAAAGAAGGGGGGGGGGAGAATCCGACAAAAATATATTTTTCTTTTTTTATAAATATTACCAAAAATCGCCACATTTCCCCGTTGGCGGACTTTCATTGATTTTACCTTCTCAATTTTTTTTCTAATAAAAAAGGCAAGGCACATATTCGACAAGGCACACATGCGGCATGTTACATATTTAGCATGTCACAACTGTGGAACCTCTGCTCAGCGGCTTGTCCCTCGCGCGGCATTTCTCACAGTAAAATTGATATTTTCGCGGCATCTCTTATCAGTGCTAAGTCTCTGAGTAGCATCTCTCCTCTTCAAAAAAATTGTTTAAGTCATCATAAAAAAGGCGAAACTGCAGCAAGTCTCTCAGGCCTTACTGTCTACCCAGCGGCATCTCTTATCAGAGAAAAATTTGTAAGTCCACATTGAAGTAGCGAAATTGCGGCAAGTCTTCCGAGTGCAATTTTTGATCCAAGAAAATATTCTAACAGTTTTTTCAGATGGAAAAACTACAGCAAGTATACCCAACGCCATCTTTCGCCTAAGAAAATTTTCTAAATACTTTTAAAGGTGGCTAAACTGCGCCAAGTCTCCCCAGCGGCATCTTTTGCCCAACAAAATTTTCTAACTAGTTGTGAAGATGGCAGAACTTCGGTAAGCTTCCTAGCGCCATGTCTCGATCACAACATTTTTTTATGTCGATTCAGAAATAAAAAAACTGCAGCAAGTGTCTGCAGCGGCATCTCTCGCCCCAGAAAGTTTTCTAAGTAGTTATAAATATGTCAAAATTGCGACAAGCCTCCCCAGCAGCATCATGATAAATAATTTCATGAAATTTTTTTGCAGTGAAATTTTTTCTTGGCTAAAATAGGGTAATCTACTTGTAGGAAAATTATGACAGATAAATAATTATAAACCTATAACAATATTTCTGAAAAAGTACCTGTATTTGCGTGAGAAAATCAAAAGATATTTTTTATTTGATTATTAAAAGGACTGTTTGGGATATTTTCGAAAGATTAAAGCATAGAAACCATGATACATTAAAATTTTCTTATTATTTGTAATCACAAGTTACTTAAAACATTTTCGGACGACTTCGGATCATGAACAATTTTATATTTTAGTTTCACATTTTGTTTAATGATGTGAAGGATTTTGATTTAAAATGCACTTGTATAATGTACGATCTGGGGGACGAGGGCCTACTGGAGTTTGCTTGATTTCTTCTGCGGTCAAGAAGGTTATCATGCCGCTTTCCATGTTTATTTTTATCCGTGCTTTATTTCGAGTGCTCGGATTATGAACATATATTCCAGCAAGAAAATTATTACACTCCAGTACTGCAAAGACGTCACCATTGAATGTTGATAATACAATTTGTTCTTGGATTGGAATGGGCCTGAAGTCATTGTTTTCTACACGTATTTTAATTTTTTTATCCGGAGGAAATGTGTATTTTCGAAGTTCGAACAGTCGATCCGGATTTCTTATCGAATAAAGACTAATAAATTCAAGTTGATCAAGTCCATATCCAAAAACGTTTAAAAATGAAAGAGTAGAGCCAGACATGGAGCTGGCAGGAAGATGAGACTCGACAGAATGAGATCTGGACAGAGAATAACATCATACGAAATCAATACAAATGAAAAATAATTAAAGTAAATAGAAGAACTTAAAAAAAATGTAATAAAATTTCCTTTAATTTAAATAAATGGTTCTTTGTTCAAATTCAATAAAGAAAGTGACTAAAGTGATATTTTGATTTAAAAAAGTGATTATAGTGACCTTACTCAAAAGTGTGACTCAGAAGGAAAAAAAAAGTGATTATAACTTGTTTTTTTTTTAAAGTAACTTACCCATGACTGTCTCTTATATGCTCTACTCTGAAATTATGTAAGATTGTGCGATGGGGGCCAACTGGAACTTCGTCAGTTTCATCTGAAGTCAATGGGGTGATTATGCCACTCCCTATATTTATTTTAATTCGTTTTTTAACTCTGGTGACCCGAATAATTATATATATTCCAATAAGCGTATCACTACTCGACAATATTGCAAAGACTTCACCATCGAATGTAGATAATACAATTTGCTCTTCGACTGTCACGGATTGAAAGACTCTAGGCGACGTGCCAACTTTAATTCCTTTATTCGTAGGAAAAATGTATCTTCGAAGTTCGAATTTCCGCTGTGGATTTTTGGCGGGACTAAGCCGAATGAATTCAAGTTGGTCAAGTCCGTATCCATTTCCGTCAGGAGAAGGAAGCCTGGTAGTTGGAGCTAAAGATCTGGCAGAAGGAGATCGGGACCTTGCACGTTGAGAAGATTCGATAGGAGAAGCAGACCTAGTTGGGGAATGGCGTATGGGGCTGCCACGAGGAATAACAGGATTAGGAGTGTCATCAGGCAAATTTTCAAACTGCGAACTCAACTCTGCAAGAAGAAACATACGAATTAATTTTTGTAAAGAATGAAAAGTTTTTTTATTACTAAGAATAATATACAAAAGTTCACAGCTAAGACATTATTTTCGCAGCATGAAGTTAGTTCATAGTAATGGTTTTTTCAAAACTGTAGATAGGAATAAGACATTTTTATAGACTCTCCAGACTTTTTTTTATATTTTTTATATTTCTTATATTTCTTATATTGACTCAAAAGTAATTTAATTATGAAAGTATGAAAAGGTTATGAATTTATTTCGTCGATATTTTTTTGCTATTTAAAAAAATGCATATAAGGACGTATAAATTTTTATTTGCAGAAAGTTCAAAAAAGTTTTTTTTTAATATGAATATAGTATGGTATTATATTTACCGATAGAAGTAAAAAGAACCCTAAAAATTAAGACCACAGTATAAACGCTCATCATCTTTTGCAATTAAAGAAAATACTGATTCATACATTAATGAAGAATTAGGCTAACAGTGTATCAAATTGTTTTTCTGAGATATTTATGTTTATTTTTCATATATCAATCTAAGGACACAGGTTATAAAAATTTTATCAGATTGTCAACAACACTGATTGCGACAAGTTCGAGATATGTAGCAAAATAATTTTCGATGAAAAATAAAAGTTTCGAAAAATTATTTATTCCTTAGGTTTATTTGTTAATTTATTTTTAAAGTTATATAAATAAAATTTTCTTAAGAAAATTAAGAAAATTATGAATTTTTTTTCAAAATTTCAGATTTGCCAAATAAAATTTCAACAAAAAAGTTTATGTTAAAATGTTTATGTTATTTCAATCAGAAAAAATTTTTTATTTGAAATAAAGAATAGACGAATCATCCAAATAAGACAAATTTAACAAAATAGTTAAATTCTTAACCAAAAAAGATTAATTTTTATCCAGTTTTATTTCGAACAAAAAATAATTAAACATTTTCCACAAAAAACCAATTTTTTACAAAAAGGTTTAATTTCCTAACCCGAAAATGTTAATTTTCAACAGAAAATGTTTTTCTCCAATTAAATGGTTGAGTTTTCAACCAAATGCATAAATTTTTTATTAAGCACATTAATTACTAACAAAAAAGTTACATTTTTAACTGGGATTCAACCATCTGTAACCAAAAAATACTTTTTAACAAATTAGTTCAACGTTTAATCAAATATTTGCGCGTCTCACCAAAAAATATAAACTGATGACACTTGTATATTTAATTAAGAGGCTAAAAATATGGTAATACGCAATGAAAAGATAAGCCATTTGATGCGAGTCATGGTAATATTAGATCTCATTCTTCTACGATAATTATGAAAAATAACTAATTTTTGTGGCACGGGGGAAGATATTATTTTTCTGAAGAAAACAATTGAATTTGCCGAGAAGCATAATTTTTTTGTACAAAACTGCGGCCTATTGCTAAATACAGAATATATTTCAGTTTTACTGAGATTAAAAATAGTTTAACAAGACGATCTATGATATCAATAAAACAAATGCACACTTCAATTTGAAAATGCAACGGCATTAAAAGCTAAAAATAAATTTGAAGCTGATTAAGTTTATTAATATTTAAAAAACTAAATAGAAATACAAATTTACTTCAATATCTGTGCGAAATGGCATGGTGATATGCGTTTTTTGTTCATATATTGTCCAGGAAGGACAAATTTTTTGTATATAAATGCAATATAAGTGAATTTGTTTAAACAAATTTTTTATACGATGCCCGTGTAAAGTTTGAGAACATTTTGCGTTATAATCAGAATTTCAGAAATTTCACAAATAAATGTTACGTGATTGCTAAGTAATCATAATGAATTTTTACTTGTGGAACAAAAAATTTTGCTAAGACAAAAATTTGAAATCCGTCGTTCGTGTTTATTTCTTATCAGATACAAGGTCAGATCTCATTTTATAGATTTCGATAAAGTTTTTTTTCGAATTTTGTAATCTAACCATTTTATTTTAATTATGATTATATTATTAAGCGTTATTTGCTCTTTAGTAATAACCAGGTAAGAATTTGTCGACTGAAAGCCGAAGTATGAAATTTTCTAAAAAATTCTCTGTTGCGCATATGCCGGGAATATTGTCTTCTCTAAGAAAGAAAGTTTCTATAATCCTGAGAAACTCTTTTCGAATTGAAAAATACATTACGAAGAATCAGTAGCCATTT
>JAUELO010045107.1:0-10246 GCA_032357855.1 Amphibolips quercusostensackenii | reverse complement strand
TCGAATGCTTATGGGGTTAAGAGATTATGAGGCTTAACGGGCTAATTGGGCTTGTATTATAAGATTTTTTTAAATTATGTCGAAAACCTGACATGATGGGATAAAATGAATTTCGGATGCGGCTTCAACGACCACAAAAACCTACAGTAAAAATGACCTGACCTCCAGGCCAGAATTATTTTCAATTTTTGTGTAGCTGTGAAGACTTTTTGAGGTTATGTTAAAAACCTTGCATGATAGGGTAAAACGACTTCTAATTCTGTCCAGAGACCCTAAAAACATATAAAAAACCACGACATATAAACATTGTCTGCCACCCGGGCCAAAAAAAAAAAATTTGTGGCTGTGTTAGTATTAGTAAGATTAGTAAGTAAATCGCGAAACAAAAATAATAAATGTAAATGATTTGTCTTAAAAAAAAAATTCTACTTATCAAGCAAATTAATCGATGCAGTCTTCAGTATTACGAATTTGAGATCACAACATACTGGTAAAGGCCGTAACTAATCTTCACACAAACTAGATAAATTTTAGAACACAAAAAAAAATTTTAACATCAAAATCAATTTTTATTCATATAGTTGTATTAACAACCAAATACTTAAACTTTAATAAAAAAAAAAATTTACTTTTAGCCAAAAAAAAGATTAATTTTGAACCTGGAAAACGGCAAATTTCTAACTCTATAAAAAAAAACTGCTAAGAACAATAAAAAATTCTTGAAACTATATATGTAAATATTTTATTATTAGTATGGGTTTTTTGCGACCTATAATACAAACTTATGAAGGTGAAATTTTTTAATATTTTCTTTGTATTCTATAGTTAATTTTAAAGAGAAACGTTACGCTTTAACTAAATTTACCTAATACTGACGATTCTTAATTCTAGAAGAAAAAAACATTTTTAATAGAAAATACATATTGAACTTCATGGATTTTGTGGAACCTCTACATATCATTTTTAAAAAATGGATTTACTGTTTTGTGCATTCAAATAACTTTGACGTGATATGCATAAAAATTCGAAGAAAGAATTTTGAATTATGAGATTCAATAAAATAGGTGTTAAAACAATATAATAATTATAGGGAAATAATGTATAATGTATAAACGAAAAGATTTTCTTTCTAAAAAAAATGTTTTTGGGTGTCATTCAAAACCAGTCAAAGATACAACATTCCTTTCTAAAGAAAAAGAAGCACAATTCATTTTCCTATGAGAATTCATATTTTCACGTTTACAATTCAAAATTTGTTCGAAAATATCCCAGGGGCCAAAGGCGTTTAGCGAAAAGAATTAATAGGCGATAATAGAATTCGCTTTATTAATAAGAACCACATTCACAACTGATAATATATGAAAATATGATTGCATAATTTAAAAAAATGTAATAGTCTATTTTTCGTTGCAGAATTAAGTTTACAGTCCAAGTACTTTCTTGACACCGATTGTAATTCTGATGTTTCTCGTTGTGAACCTTTTTCTTCTTCTCCTGCCAGACTTCATTCTTCTGCCGGGTCTCGAGCACTTGTCGAGTCACCTATTCCCGTCAGGTCCAGGTCTCCTCTTGCCAGACCTCATACTTCCGCTAGGTCTCTACAAACTGCCGAGACTTTTCCTCGTGTTAGGCTTACGTTTTCTGCTCTTAGGCAAAATTTTCGTCCCGTCCTTAGATATAAATTTAATGAACGTGGAAAGATTCGACTCATTAACTAAAGAAATGCGGACCGGATATTCGAACTTTGATGGTACGTTTTTCCTGTCGACAAAGCAATTCGATTGAGAAACGAAAATTTTAAACCTGTACCTACTGCAACCAAAGAACAACTTGTATCATCAGAGCCTGATGGTAACGTATGTGCATTATTAAGAAAATGAACATCTAAAAATCAGGCATTACGTGGACTATTTAGAAGTGAATATTCGAGAAAAGGAGGAAAATAAACATGGACAGCGGTGAGGTAAAAGAATTGACCGCAGACGAAGTCAAGAAATGTCTATCAGGCAAAAATATCTCGATCAAACTGTTTTTTGAAGTATTTCTAGCGTGAAATACAATCTTTTACAACGTAAATTAAAACAAAAAATAACCCGCTTGTCTGTCTCATCTGAAGCTTTGCGCTTGGTCTTTATGCCTATTTTTTTTTTATAAAAAAAAGTAATCTTAGAACAAACATTAATTTGCACACTCTCTTTTACAAGAAAATTTTTTTAACGGTCGCTTCTCACCATTAAAAAAAATGGTTGCAAATTAATAAATGTTGGCATTTTTCTTCTGAAAAAAATTTCTAGAACTTTACTGTTTCCAACTTTGAGAGTTGATTTTTGTATGGCTGAAATTGTTACAACAATTATTTTGAAAGACATTTTTTTGAATAAACATATTTGAAGATTATTGACTTATTTTCAAAATGAGAAACAATACAGTTACACGAAATGTTTCTCACGAAAAAATAAGCTATGGCTTGTTGAAAATAAAACGTTTTGAAAAAATTCGTAAAAAGCAATACAAAATTGAATAATGAAAACAACAATTCTATTTGGTTTTAGTCTGAACTATTTTTTAGAGACTTAAAGATTCAGAGACTAAGACTTTGAATTTAAATAATTTACTAACTACTTAAAAAAGTGTATAGCTTAAAAAAATTTAATTTTTTAATTTTTTATTTTTCTAACTTGAATTTGCTTCACACAATGTAATCTTAGAAGTTCACAAAACTAAACTAAACTAAAAAACTATGCAAATCTTAAGCTTTGCAATGACTAAATTTTGTAATTTTGATGATTTTCACTGAAAACTTTTTCAGTTTAGAGGATTAAGATTTAAAAATTTGACTTTTGTTCTTTAAAATCATTCAAATTTAAGCAGTTTCACTCATAAACTATTTAGTTTTAAGATTTTCCAATAAACATTTATAAATCAAGAGTTTTTGATTGTCAAACTTTCTGATTAAAAACTGTGAAACTTTTGAGTTTCTTAATGACTACATTTAAGAATTTTGATGACTTGAGATTCAAATTTTCTCTAATTTGAAAGACTTAGAATTGAGACCTTTGAGCATATGCATTTAAACATTTTTAAAACTGAAAAGTTTTAATTGTGTCTCTGCGGAATTGTAAAAATGTGGATTGCAAATTTTTATAATTAAAAATATTTATTTTTGAATATATAAAATTAAAAACTGTGCTAATTTTTAGTTTAACATAAAAAAATCCTGTAGCTGAGATTCAAAATTTCTACAATTTAGAAGGTTTGGAATTGAAAACTGATATTTTAATTCTTAAAATCATCAACATTAGGCACTTTTCTAATGCATCCTTAAAATTAAAATAGTTTTTAATTAAAAATTTCGAAAATTATAGAAATATGGATTTTAAATCTTCATAATTAAACAATATCTATTTTTAAAATCAAAAAATTAAAAACTGTGCAAGTTTTAAGTTTTACAATAAGAAATTCTGTGATTTTGATGATTTATATTCTTCATTTCTTAAATTTGGAACATCCACAATTTAAAAACTTGTATTTTAATTTTCAAAATTAATATCATTTGAATATTTTGATTTATAAATCATTAAAATTAAAGTTTTTGGTTGTAACTCTTTGGAATTTAGAAAAATTTAAATAGTAAATCTTTACAAATAATGAGTTTTTTATGGAAAATCTGTAAAATTAAATAAATTTTAGTTTTTCAAGCTCAAAATGGTTAAATGTCTATTTAAATTTCGTAAAGGTTTGTCTTGGCCAACTAAGAAAGATAAATAGTTTGTTTTTTCATATAAAAGCTACTAAAAAGGCATTCCTTTTTTGTACTGTGCTACCTATATTTGCTCTATTTATTCGCATTTTCTCCAAAATAAATAAAATAAGTATATTTACTCTAAATTATTAAAAAATTTGCTTTAAAGATTAGTTCACTCTATTTTTTAAATTGTCATAACTAAATTAAGGGCCTAAATTAGAATCTTCTTGATTTTCGGTGTTTGAATGTATTTTTATACAGATTTCGTCGTCAGGTTAAGTTGAACCATTTATCTTGACACAAGAAAAGAAAATAATTTGAATAATTCTTATTAAAATATTATTGATAATTTTAATAATAATTGGACATAGTTCACTAACGTTATCTTAAATTTGAGAAAAACAACGTATTAATAATGAATTTTTAATTATTTAAAATAGTTTTTCGAAGCCTTAGGTGGGCCATAAGTGCAGACACTATTTACGTTTTTTTTATGTAAAAACAATCTCTTCTTAAAACATAAAAGACTACGTAAATGATGAAATCAGTTTTAAAGAAATCTGTACTAAAATTTTTGCCTCTGAAACAGACTTCTATTAAATGTAAATATCTCAGAATGACAAGGTTGACGCCTCTAATCTAAAAGATAACGGTTATGATATAGACTCTATAAGCTGATAAAGCTCTAGAATATTCCTTAGTTACATTGTTAACCGACTTCTTAATTAATACATTAATCAGTCATTCCTCTAATTAGAAAAGATGAGGATTATTTGTACTGTGGTCATATCCTGGACCGTTATCCTTAATTCTATTGGTGAATATAATAATACAATATATCTATAATATAAGCTACATTTTTTCAGGCTTTACGTGAATCAGAATTTTTGGGATGTAATTTTTACGGACTAATTTTACATGTGTTGAACTGTGTAAGTGTGTACAATGTACATCTCTATTTACTGTGCACGTGCACAGAAAGTACACATAAAAGCGTTGAAAATGTACACGTAACTTACATTGAATAGAGTTCACACCATGCCTATAATTTATTATGTAAATTAATAATTAGAAAGTTTAGCGCATAACGAATAAGTTCCTCGGAATCGGTAAAAATAAAGTTTTAGTGTTTTAAAAAAAAATTTCAAAGTTGAAAAATCTAATCTCTGTTTCCTGCGGCATAAGCACTTTTATTAAAAATAAGTATGCGCTTTAACTAATCTCTTTAACTAATGTCATATTAATGTTGCGATCTAATTAAAAAATAATTTAATTTATGTATATGGTCTCCGGATGTCCTCAGGGTTAAATTTTTCTATTTACATAAAAAGATGTCTTTTTTCTCACAAAAATTGTTTTCGTAGATGCATAAGATGTAAGAAAGTGGAACATTAGGGTGGTCTGAAAATGCATTGCACGGAAAACGAATTTTTCTTGGATCAATTAAATTTTACTTGGTTTAAGTCAATAGCAGGTACGAATGGAGACGATAGTACATGGGTATGGTCCAAATAAATAAATAAATACTTGGTACCCTATGCTTAGAAGAAGTGAACATTTTCTTGACTTCAGAAAATTTATTTTGAGATCAAATAGCACATTTTATTATACTGAAACTTTATTGTATTACTTCATATATAGGTGTTTTCAAATGCAGAACCTAGTAAACTTGCAAAAAATTGTTTCTGACACACTTCAAGAATATATTTTCTTAATCTAAGAATATGTAGTATTGGAACCATAGATTAGTGTCTCAACTTAATGAATTTAGTACTTAAGACGAGTCTTTCGACAAGAAATCAGAATTCCAAGCGACAGCTTATGCAAATTCAAAATACGATTTTTGATCGAAAAAAAATTATTTTTTCAATTATCGTTATATAATCTTTATTTTTTATAATTATCAAAGTTCCTGATTCACACACACGGTTACTTACATATAATCCAACGCTTCAACACTTTCCAAAATCGCACTCTTCTAGGATTCGTACCCTATAAACTACCTAACTAATGTATACTATCGCACGCTCTAACCACTTCGCTATCAAAGCACTTGGAGCTTGGTTACGAAATCTCGGCCAAGTATTCTGAGGCAGCGCCATACTAAGTCGTGTGGTGAGCCTCAACCATCTACAAACTACAAACAAGTCGTGGAACTCAAAGTTTTTTTTGTGAAAAACATCTTCCTGGTTATAATTGAGCAGTTCTAAGACAAACTGATCATTATCGAGACAACCTAATAGATAATTTTTTATGTTTGAAGAATTTAAAATTGAATTTTTTTTATTTAAAAAAAAAGGCTCAACACTTTTTTTTAATTTTTAAAAAGTTGATAAAATATCCAAAAGTAATCAAAAATGAAGAAAAGTCAATGCGAGACAAAAACGATTTTCTACTCTCTTTTACTTAGTTTTTAATGCGAAATAACAATTCATTAACAATAATTTAAAATATGTGAAACAACGAATTAGGTTTTACTTATTCAAAAAGAACTAAATACTTTTTGTTTTTATATATTTAAAATTTTCAAAAGCCATCCATAAGTAATAAATACTACATAAAAGTTAAGTAACAAAATGCTTTAAGAACATTCAATAACAAAAAAATTATTTTATGTTATATAAAAACTTTCATAAAAAGCACAGTTTTTAGTTTAACAAATTATTTCATAATACGTCTTTCAATTTAAAAACATTTAAAGTTAGAAGACTACAAATTTTTTTTAAATTTAATACTTTTTCAATTAGAAGTTAAATTATTTAAATTTTGAGTCGTAACAAAATAATAATATTTCAGTTGTTTTTTGTACAATCAAATTTCTTTTGAAATATTTTCGAATATTGTCTTGAAAATTTTGTAAAATTAAAGATTACTTTAAATTTTCCCAGGAATCTTCAGAACATTTTTGTATCACTATGAAATCTTTTTAAATTTTTAAATAGCTTCATTCTAAAATCTTCAAAAATCTACATTTTATTTAAAATTTCTTAGTATCTTGACAAATTTTAAATTATTTCTAAAATTTTTTTTAAACCTCTAAATGTCTTTGAAAATAATTCAAATTTTTCCTAAAACTTTCAATTATTCCTGCAAAATTAAAAAACTTGATTTAAAATTGACTAGATGTTTGTAGAGTTTTGTAAATCTTTTAACATATTTAAAAATATTGCTTTGAAACTAATTTTTCAGAATAAATAATCATTTTATTTTGATTGTAATCTTGATAATTTTTTTTATTTTCTGAATTTTCTATAAATGTTTGAAAAGCTTCTCAATGTTTTGTTCGAAATCTCAAAAAATCTACATTTTGTTTTGAATTTTTTTAATCTTCTGAAGTTTTTAATTATTTTTCAACCTTTTTAAAACTTCTAAATATCTCCTAAATATACCTCAATTTTTTCCGACCTCATAATTGTTCAATTGTTATTTATTCGGTAAAATTTACTTTTGCCTTAAATTTTTTAAAAATATTATGTTAAAATTAATTTTTTAAATAAAAAAACATTCAACATTTTTACAGGAATATTGAGAACACTTTTTATATTACATTAAAACCTTTTAAAATCTTCAGAAAGCTTGAAAATTTTAATTTTAAATTTAAAAAAATCTATATTTTGTTTTAAATCTTTTAAAATCTTTTCCAATTTTCGAGTAAGCTTGAAACTTTTTATTGTAAACATCCTCTCAACCTACTCAAATTTTTCTAAATCAATAATTGTTCAATTATTGTAAAAAAATCAAGCAATTACATTAACAAATAATAAGTTTAAAAAATATAAAAATTATAGTTACCATTGCAACGTATAAAGTTTGAGTTTAGCTCTCTGGTATTTTGAAGATTTTAGACTTTCTATTTCAAGCCATTTGTTTTAAAATTGTTTGGTATACCATTTTTTATTTATAACTGCTCATATTCAGTTAAAAATTAAATATTGCAAACTACTAAAAAAACTTCTCTTTTCCTTTATTACAAATTTCCAAATTGAATTAGTTAAAAATGAAATATTTTTGGTTAAAATAACATTTGTATAGGATTTAAAATTTAATAAAAGCTTTTAATTCAGAATATTATTATTTTGAATTATTTTCAGATTCAGGGAAAATTTTACTATACCATAATAGATGACCCTTGCGAAGCTATTAGTATTGCAGAATATATTTATAGTAAAAACTACTACGTAGCTATCATTATGGCAGAATGACACTGCGCATCTCTATATAAGGCAGAAAACTACTGCGTAGTTATAAACTTAATAGAACTGTACTGCGCAGTCTTACGAGATTAGTAGCTATATTAAGCTGTTCTATAGATGCTATGAAAATTATCTGCGCAGTTGCGTTTTCTCTAGAAGGCTACCGTGCAGCCATGAGTGTACCATGACTATTATTCATACTTACAAAAAAAAATCAAACTAAACGAAAATTAAAACTTCTTTTGGTTTTAATTTTTTTTGTAAGTATGGTAAACTGTCATAGTGCGAATTTTCCGCCGTATTCTAAGAGGGACAAAAAAATAGGTGCCACCTTTAGAGAGGTGTCATGAAATACTACTGCGCATCGAATTAAGTTAAATATATTTTTCAATTAGCTGTCCTAAGCATAACCGTGCAATATTCCCTGACAAGCAGACATTTTTTTGGTTAAACGAACCTTGCAACTCATAGTTCACAAAATTGTCCCACATCCTAAAATCTATAAAAATATACACTTAATGGATTTTTATTTAAGTATTTTGAAAAATATTTAAAAAGATAGAAACAGCTGATAATAATTGATTGAAATAAATTCCGTTTTACGAACTTCAACATTTTATTTTTAAAATCGTATGGTTCTAGTTTAGGCACAATATTGAAGTAAGTGCTATTTTAGTCTATTCAAATCGATGTTTTCTATTATTTTTAATTTGTTAAAATACACTATATAAACTTCTAGTGAAAGTATACTTTTACAGGTTTCATGAAGTAGAACAATTTTGAATTATAAACTACTATTCATATTTTGCGCCGTTTTCGAGAAACACGAGATTTTTATTTGTTAAAAATTATTTTTCTTTGATTTTAAAAATAAAAACCCATTTGTCTTTACTGTGAAGCTCAGAAACTCAAATATTCTTTTGCAAAATGCTTTTTGCATTATTTTTGAACTAAAAACAAACATTTACAAAATAAAATCTTCAAGTTCGTTAAAATACATGCTACTTTAATCTATTTTTACCGATTTATTCTAGTTTTTTGAAGAAATCAGTTGAAGTACACAAATTAAGTAACAAGTAAGAGTATACTTTCATCAATTTAAGGAAGTAAAACAATTTCAAATCATGAACTGCATATTTATATTTTGCTTCGTTTTTAAAAAAAATGAGATTTTAGCTTGCTAAAGATTAAAAAATGTCTTCTCTCAAAAACACGTAGTACGATTTTTTTTGCTTACTTAAAAATAATCAGGGAGCATCTATAAAACATTTAAAAAAAGAGAAACTTAATATGCAAGCACTTTTGTGTTGAGCTTAATTTTAAATTAAAATTTTTTTTAATTTGATAAAGACATAAGTTTTAAAGAAATAATTAGCTGATTTTTTTTTCATTTAAATTCACTCTTATCTAATGTAAATATCTCAGAAGGACACGTTTAACGTTTTTAATCCTAGCGATAACAAATGTAAAATAGATTTTCTAAGCTGATGAAGCTCTAGAATATTTATTAGTTCCACTAGTAACTGAATTCTTTGATTAAGTCATTATTCAGTCTTTCCTCTAATTGGAAAAGATGAAGATTGTCTGCACTCTGGTTTTATCCTTAGCTCTTATCCTCAATTCCATTGGTGAATATAATAATATAAGATATCTATAATTTAAAGTACATTTTTACAGCTTTACGCAAATCCTGGTTTTTACGATGTGTGTCTAAATTTTGACGTGTACAGTTAGGAAGTTTTAACCCTGCATGTGCACATATGGAACTTTACAAAGTGTAAAATCCTCTATAAATTGGTCCAAATTTTACCAATTATTTATATTAACCTTAAAACAACCTAGAGCTTCTTTTTTGAAAACAGCATCTAAATTTTTTTAAATATCCGTTTCGTCAATTTCATAACATCATTTAGATCTCATCAAATAACTCAAAAAATAAGTGGGACTATTTTCCGTGTTATTATCAAATTTAATCGACTAGTTCCACATTATTTAAAAAGGGTTCTGTATCATTCTCAAAGGAAAAAGAGTCGCCGGATTTTCATGAGTATCATTTTTAATTTATCTATTCTCTTTTTCTATTGTTTTTTCAAATTGAATGGCTCGCGTCCGAAAAGGGGTAACCCTCATTTTTATTTTTTCACACGAGGCAGTAAAGACGTTCGTATTTTGCCCTTTTTATATTAAAAATAACAACGATTAATTGTATGATAGGTGAACACTCTACGCACACTGTCTAGAAATTTTGGTTCATTATTTACAAAATTGTGAATATTATAAGCGTTTTCGTAGCTCTGGGGGTGGGAGG